>JAXGGS010188190.1:0-16805 GCA_035585475.1 Armandia brevis
CGTCGACTACAAGTTCCTCTGCCAGAAGTGCAAGATGACGATGCGATCGATGAGCGATCAGAGCAGCAGCGTGAACTATGACCGCAGCGGCAGCGTGAACTTTGACCGCAGCGTGAGTCAGGAGGCTGCGGTAGCCGCGGGGGAGGGCGGCTGGGGGGTGCCGTCCCACCACGTGACCACCAGCTCCCCCGGGACGCCCACCTCTGACCCCCTGACCCGCCCGCGCCTCTCCCCCTCCCCGCAGTCCCTCCCCCCGGGCAGTCCGCGCTCCACCGCCTCCGACCCCGCCACCTTCATGTACTCGGGACGCAAGGCGCTCGACGTCACCATCGACCGACTCGCGAAAAAAACGCGGAAAGTGAAAAAACGCGGCAACACGGCGGCGGCGGCGGCCCTCCTCCTGGAGCTGAATCTCTCCGGGTCGTCAGAGGAGGACGCGTTCACCGGGGATGGGGAGGCTGAGAGGATGGAGGAGAGGATGGAGGAGAGGATGGAGGAGAGGATGGAGGAGAGGATGGAGGACTCCCCGAGGCGGGTGGCGGCTCAGAGCTCCCTCCCCACCATCGCCAGCATCGTGCTGAACAACATGGCGGCAGCGGCGGCGGCGGAGCTGGAGGGCACGGGCAAGGAACGCCGCTCCAGCTCCGGCGATCTCGGCAAGGAGGAGAGGAAGGGACCGATGAAGCGCAGCAGCTCACTGATGGCGAGCTCCACCAACAGCCGCCGTAACTCCCTCCAGCGGCAGTCGTGCTTCGAGTGGCTGTCTCAGTACCAGGGCACGCCGCCGCTCAGCTCCAGCCAGGGCACCAGCAACACCTCCTCCAGTCAGCAGTCCGCCGACACGCCCGGCACGCCGAAACCCGCCGAGCAGAGAACTGAGGAGTCGGCCGCCCCGCCTAAAACTCTCGTCACCGCCCTCGACTCGGTCCCCCTGCGACTCGGCAGGCTGGAGAGGGTGTATGAGGAGCAGCTGAGTTTATTATCAGGCACAAACAGCTCGGTCAGCTCCGGCGGAAAGGCAGACTCGCTGGATAGGCGCGAGTCGGTCAGTTCTGGCGGGAAAAGAGATTCCCAGTCGTCTGCTGCAGGTTCTGGCGGGAAACAAGACTCCCTGTCGTCTGCCGTGAGTTCCGGCGGGAAAAAAGACTCCCTGTCGCCTGCCGTGAGTTCTGGTGGGAAAAAGGACTTGCTCTCGCCTGCTGGTCGCGCTGATAATGCGCTAGACATCAGAAACGAAAGCGAGGCTGATGCTAATGGCGGCCTCACACCAGTTATAGAAACTCCACCGTTCCTCGAACATGAAGTCACCGTCATCGCGGCCCCGCAAAACGATTTCTTCCCCAAAACCCCAGACGTGAATCCATCACCACCTGAGCAATTAAATAACGCTGCTCCTCCGCCAGACACGGGCAGAGAATCTGCTCCGGAAACCATCTCTAAAATACCTCAGCAGTTTGAAGCGTCGTCAAGCCCGATCATCCGGGTCTCCAAACTGATGCGCGAGGACACCTCGGCGAGTCAGCAAAGCGTCCTTGACCTTGTCACGCGGGAAGAGGGCATGTCGACCGAGGACAAGGACAGTTTATCTAATTTATTGAGCATAGTGTCGGAGATGTTTGACGACCCGAGCATGCGCAGACAGGCGACTTTCTCGTCGGTGGGCAGCGACAGCGTGTTCCTCTCGCAGTCGCACTACTCGCTGGAGAGCCCGCCGAGCATCGAGAGCGTCAGCGTGGTGGACCGCGCCCTCGCCGCCCAGCTCTCCCAGTACCACAGCCTCGACCCCGAGATGCTCGACACCTTCTCCGGGGCGGGCGGGGGAGGCGGGGGGTACGCCGCGGAGTTCTCTCGGCAGGTTAGCAACATGCCCGGGCAGTACTCGCTCGACATCTACCCGTGTCCCGGCGAGGAGGAGGAGGAGGTAGCCATGGATACCACCGACCTTCAGGCGACCTTGGCGCGGATTGACCGCGAGGAGGAGGAGTCTCCCCTCGGACGCCGCGGCTCGGGCTTGCTGATTCCCCCGCAGACCCCGAACCAGCTCTCTCCGCCCGGTCCCGTCCCGCATCTCTGCAGTCTGGACGAGTCGCCGGAGCCGGCGTGGGAGGAGGAGAGCAGGAGCATCCCCGTCTCTCCGGACCCGGCCTGGGAGGAGGGGAACATCCCCATCTCCATACAGCTGGAGATAGACCGCATCAACCGTAACGAGGGCTCGCCGATGCTGCTCACCGACAACAACTCCAACAGTTACATGGGCTCGGTCAGCTATGATGAGGAGGATGAGGAAGAGGAGGAGGAGGAGAAGGAGAAAGGGCGGCTGGCGGCGTCCATTGTTAACGAGCTGTTCGGGGATATTAACGGGAAGCTGCTGCCGCGCGGGGATGGGGATGAGGAGAGGGAGACAGTGACGGAGGCAGAGCTGGATTACACCATCCTGCACGCCGTGAATCGGACGCTGGACCGACTCTTCTCCACCTCGGATACCACCAGCCCGGAGACGCCACGCAGCGTGACTAGTAACGACGGCAGCTATATGACGGCGGTGTCCACGCCCGTGCGCCGCCCGTCACATTCTAGCTAGTAACTCCCGTGTGCACGACGCGGCATCGCGGTCTTCCAGGTCAGGCTCATAGCAAGGTCAGGGCCACAGCAAGGTCAGGGCCACAGCAAGGTCAGACTCACAGCAAGGTCAGACTCACGGCAAGTTCAGATTCACAGCAAGGTCAGACTCACGGCAAGGTCAGACTCACGGCAAGGTCAGACTCACGGCAAGGTCAGATACACAGCAAGGTCAGACTCACGGCAAGTTCAGACTCACAGCAAGGTCAGACTCACGGCAAGGTCAGACTCACAGCAATGTCAGACTCACGGCAATGTCAGACTCACAGCAAGGTCAGACTCACAGCAAGGTCAGACTCACAGCAATGTCAGGGCCACAGCAAGGTCAGGGTCACAGCAAGGTCAGACTCACGGCAAGGTCAGACTCACAGCAAGGTCAGACTCACGGCAAGGTCAGACTCACAGCAAGGTCAGACTCACGGCGCATGCTCAGTGTCCGGTGTTTCATATCGTGCGTCCCAAATATCCGCATGATTGGCTTGTATCTACAAATACGTTACGATACACCCTCTATATAACGTGGAATTCGATATAACGCGGGTCCATCTCGGTTCTGATGTTGATTCTCTATTGCTCTTTATAACCCATGGCAAAGGTCTAACGAAATACATGACCACGCTACATGACACGTTTTTAGAGTTGTTTTCCGCTACCTGCGTTATATAGAGGGTCTACTGTATTGGTTCAGCAGTATTCAGGTAGTACACATACACGAGTACGTGTGTATGGACTACACAATGCACTGATTTTACACGTGTATGTCATGTGTCCTAATATAGTTGTGTGGTGTATCTGGTTCGTATTACCTTGTTATATGGAGAGAAAACGCATGTTTCCTGTGGAGTCTATATTTGGTTTGAGAAAACAGGTGATCTGCGTCAGATCGTGTGGTAGAAAAACCAGCCCGATGTCGTCAAACACGAGGTATCGCTGCTGCTGCTGCTGCTGCTGTCTCATGTCACGATTCGTCCCATTGTTGTGCGTGTGTCTACATGTGTGTGATGTACATGTGTAACAGAAGGCTGTCTGAGCTAAGGAGCATCTCCCTTGAAAAAATGATTTGTTTGAATTACCGTTATTTGTCATTTCTTTATCATTTTCGTGTTCTTTCTAATCATTTACCAGGGATTTCTGGTCATTTCTGGTATATTTTATTATAGTAATTTTCCCCATTTGTTGTCATATATCCCTCATGACCCTTTATTTCGGACAGCCTGTATCAGTAGGTGAATGTTTACACGGTGAATGTGGATACCTGGCTCAGGCTTGGTAACGTCAGCGCGGCTGAGACCTGCATCAGCAGCCGGCTCACGTACCCTCGGCGCGATCATCCTCCTGCTGCTGCGAGGTCGTGCCTCGTGTGAGGTAAAAAATGGCGGCGGTTAAAGTAACGCGACCTCCCCGGCAGCGTGCGTAGCTTGTTTACCAGATAAAGTGGATATCATATCTCGAGTAGTTACGCGCTTACCTTGTTTTTGTGCTGGATTTGACCTTCTGCGGTTGTTTGTTCACGCGAACGTCAGCGATTTCAAATTCATGAATTCGTGGGCGTTCGATCAGATTGCAAAAGTATAATTTTTCTAATTGCTGTCTCGTTCGTTCGTCGTGCAGTTGAATGATATTTGATTACCGTCAACTTGAATTTACGTCACTGTAGCGCCAGGAATAACCAAGTTCGACGACGAAGAACAATGGCATCGTTTATTCTCGCACATTTAACTGGAACACAGGAAAATGACAATCTTACAATTTGTACATGCACACGCGACGTTAATGTTTATCAAATTTATACTTTCAGCATGCGAAGACCGGGAAACACAGAACTACAGGCCTCGCGGATCTTATAATTTTACATGTACCTCGATTTTATGTACTTCTTGACAATAAACCGCGTTCTACAACTTGACCCGTCTAAGGTCATTGTGTTTACAATACATAACTGCCAATTTACTGGATAAACCTTAATTTACAATATACAAATTATATGGCGGAGGAAGGTCCTACCTTCAGTGAAGCCTCCGAGCTCACTTTTAACATAATATTGCGCGTATCTTACAAACTATACGCGGAGCGGATCGAGAACTGCCGTTTCTCTCAATTCCGCCATGTCGTCTGCCTCATACGACAACCAATCAGAACACCTGCTGTGTTCACGTGACCTGCGTAACGCGTCATACTTATGACGCGCCAATGAATGAACTGGCGCGCGCTCTAACCACAAGAATTTTACTACGACTCACGGCAACTTACTACCGTACACTGTCGTCCAAAAATTATAGAATTGTCTCGCCGGAATACATGTACTACGGTCTCACAACTCGAGCCGAGTTGTTACATGGCTCCTCAAGTTGGTATGCCATTGCCAACTTTTCTAACACTTTTACAACACAACGCGAATACGATAAAGTCTATAATAAATGACACTAACTGCCAGAGTCGAAGCCAAAATGGCTCTAAAACAAGGGCGCTAGGCTCACCTTATCTTTACAAAACTAACTAACGACATGCAACTACAAACATCGACTCTCCTCCTTCTTACTCAGACGCTCGCTCTCGGTACAAAAACACCACCTTTTGCACCGGGCGACGAAGAGATCCGTGCGTCGTCCTCACGGTCACCTTGCGAATGAGTCCGTCCTCTCCAGCCTCCACCTCCGTTACCCGCGCGAGCAACCAAGAGGATCGCGCCACCGCAGGGTCCACTACGGCGACTATATCGCCGGCGCGCATGTTCTCGCGTACATCGCTCCACTTTGGCCTCTTCTGCTGCGTCAGGGCATATTCTCTTACCCATCGTCGCCAAAATTGTACAGCAAGATGCTGCGTTAAGCGCCACCGACGCTTGCTGTATCGGTCGTCCTCGCCGAACTCACCCGGAGGTGGGGCCAGCACGTCGGGCTTCATAGTCAGAAGCTGTGCTGGCGTGAGTGCGGCAGGAGCGGTGTCGTCCTGCATGTCGACTACGGACAACGGTCGAGAGTTAACCATGTTCTCCGCCTCCGCCGACAGTGTCAGAAACACCTCCAAGTGCAAACTTTCTGCATGCCGCTGCAATGACCTCCACATCGCCGACCTCACCGTGCGTATCATCCGCTCCCACGCTCCAGCCATATGTGAGGCCTTTGGATAGTTAAAGCGGAACGGAATGAGGTCACACGATCGTCGGGCGAGCTCGCTCTGCATCTCGGTCATGTCCAACTCTCTCAACGCTGCCTGCTGCTCATTTTCTGCACCGACAAAGTTTGTTCCTCTGTCGCATCGGAGCGACCGAACAGGACCTCTGCGCGCGACGAAACGGCGATACGCCTGCATGAAACCACTTATGTCCATACTGCCGACCGGTTCCAGATGCACGGCCCTGCTGGCCATACAAACAAAAATGCAAATCCACCATTTTTCTGTCGCGCGTCCTCTCTTAACTTTGAAATGCCCGAACATGTCAGCTGCCACGTGAGTGAAGGGCGGGGCCGTCTCCAGCCGATCGGGAGGAAGATCCGCCATTCTTTGTTCCCCCACCGCGCCTCGCTTTCGTCGACAAACCACACACTTCGCCACCGCACGCGTCACCACGGCCCTTCCGCCAGTCAACCAGAAGCCTGCCTGCCTCAGTTGATTCAAGGTCGTAATCGATCCCATATGACCACACTGCTCGTGGAAATGATCGATCAGTCGACTCGCCAACACGTGTCCACCTGGAAGCACCAGCGGGTGTATCAGCTCCTGCGGCCACGACGCCAATCGCAGTCGGCCGCCCACTCGGAGCAGCCGGCGTCCGTCTCTGTACACCGTCAGACCGTACAAGGTAGATCCCTGCTTCAGGACCTCCTTACGAGCGTGTACTTCCGCTCGGTCTCTCAAGTCATCTTTTGCAGACAACAAAGCGGTCTCCTCCGGATACGCCTCGATCTGCGCGTCACGAATCAGCCACTGTCGCGCCCGCTCGCGCCTCTCCACCGGGCTGCTGACCACTGGACTGCCGGTTCGACCTTTCAGCAAGTCTATAAACCGCAGTGCGCACTCCGCGGCGGACACGCATCTTGACCATCGGGACAATCGGCTGACGATGGTCTGCGAAGGCAATGGCTCCTCGTGAGTGACAACCGCCATCGACAGTGCCTCTCGCCGCAGCTCTGGATCGTCATCGTCCACCTGCACTGACTCACTCCCAGAGTCCACGTTCTTCATCTGCTCGATTGGCCCGTTCCACCACAGCCCGCTCTGCACCAGCTCGTCACACATCGCGCCTCTGCTCGCGATATCCGCGGGGTTACTCTCAGTGGCAATGTGGTGCCACTGCGCTGCTTCCGTGTGCTCGCGAATGAATCTGGATCGATTCGCGACATACACATGGAATCTGCGTGACTCATTGGTTATATAACCCAATGTCACCGTGGAGTCTGTCCAAAAGTGGCATCGCAGGTCTGCATATCTCAGCTCGGCGGCCAAGAAGGCCCCTAGTCGCACACCCAGCACCGCCGCCTGCAGTTCAAGTCGCGGCACCGTGGTCGGTTTAGACGGGGCGACCTTCGACTTGGCCAAAACCAGCGAGGTGTCACATCTGCCCTGGTCATCGGTGAGCAGAAGGTAGCAACACACGCCGTAGCCTTTTGTGCTCGCATCGGAAAACACGTGCAGCTCCGTGCGACGCAACGGTAGCTCCACCTCCCGGCGGTAACTGCGTTTCACCGCCATCTGCTCCAACATCGTCAGCTGCTGGTACCAGGCATTCCACTCCTGCTTCACCTCCGCCTCGACCGGCTGGTCCCACGTGAACTTCTGCGAGCACAGTCTCTGTAGCAGCAGTCTACCCGGAAGTAACGCCGCCGACACCAGCCCGATCGGATCAAAGATCGACGAAAGGGCGGAAAGATATCCTCGCCTAGTGTCGGCCTTCACCACCAGACGCACCTGGTATAAAAGTGCGTCCCTTTCCAGCGACATGAGCAAACCGAGTACTCGCTCATTTGGCAGTCGCTCGCGCTGGATCTGCAGTTCCTTTACCGAGTCCACCAACCACTCTCGCGGCACCGCCGCCATCACCGCCTTGCTGCTCGAGGCGAATTTCCGGAGGTTGAATCCCCCCGCCGCGCACAGGGCCCGGCTATTCTTGATGAGCGCGATAGCCTGCTGATCGTCCGGCTCCGATCCAAGGCCGTCATCCACGTAAAAATGTTCACGCACGAACTGTGCCGCGCGCTCGCCAAACTGCCCCTCATACTTGTTGGCTGTCTCCGCCAACACCATACCTGCGATTGCTGGAGATGAGTTCGCGCCGAAGGGCAACACGGTCATCTGGTAGTCGACGATATCAGCCGCGGGGTCACCGTCCTTAAACCACAGGAAACGGAGGTACTGCTGATGCTCTGGCGCCACCCTCACCTGCAAGAACATACCTTCAATGTCGCAGGTGACGGCGACCCTCTCCTGCCTAAACCTGACGAGCACCCCGACCAAGTTGTTGTTCTGATCAGGTCCCGACAGCAGCCTACTGTTTATGGACACGCCGTGGACTTCCGCCGCTCCATCCCACACACCGCGCACCTTGTCAGGCTTGCGCGGATGTTTAACGCCATGGTTGCACCAATACCATCGGCAGCCGATGGGAGTCGCGTCGTCGGGTCGCACCGGTCTAGCCTGACCGGAACTCACCACTTTATTCATGAACGCCGAGTATTGCTCCGCGAACACCGGATCTCGTCTCATGCGTCGTTGCGTCGACATCAATCGCTGGAAAGCCATCGGTCTGCTATCGGGGAGATCCTGTGGCACGCTCCTAAAGGGCAGTGGCGTGACAAAATGCGAGTCCTCCTCCTGTCGCAAGCCCTCGGAGATTATCTTCAAAAACAGCGCGTCCTCTTGCGACTCGCGTCTGTCGATAGCCTCCTCTTCCCTGAACTCGCCGTTGAACACGCGACTGACCTCGTCCACTGTCGCCTCACGCACGTCTGTCTTGAAGCCCCAACAGCACCCGCACCGTGGCTTACGACGCTCCTCCAAGCAACCGGAAACTGCCCACCCGAGCGCCGTCTTCAGGGCAAACGGCTGATTCCGTTCCCCGCGCAAATATTCGTCCTGACAATGCGCCTCTCCACAGTTGAAGCCGATCAGCAAACCAAAGCTGACATCGGGTCTGACTGGGCCCAACTGCGGCGCAACTCTGCGAAGATGTGGCCAGCTGGCCACCAACTGTGGATCCGGTACGTGATGGTGGTTTCCGGGGATTCGTTTCCGCGTGTAACATCGCGGCAATGACACCTTCACGCTCTCGTTCTCTCCCCTGACCTCCAGTCCCTCAATTATACCGCAGCTCGTGAATTTTCGGCTCCCGAGTGTGGTAAGTTCCAGCTGGACCGGCGTAGGCTCCAGATACAGCAGCTCGGCCAACTCCTCGCTCATAAAACACCCGCTGCTCTGGGTATCGAGCATCGCGTACACCAACACGCTTTTCTCTGGATTTTCGTTGAAACTGCATCGCACCGGTACAATGAGGGAACTGTAAACTCCATCAGCCTCCGCGCCCGCCACCTGCAGTGATGTCGCCCTCGGGGGGCCTGCTGCAGGCGCTGCCGGATGATCGCGCATAATCTCGGGATTGCGTATACGACAAGTGCGAAACGTGTGATTGTTGCGTAAACAACCAAAGCACAACCCACGTTCCACCGCATACGCTTTCTTGTACTCAACTGGCTTGCCGAGGAATTCTGCGCACTGGTACACGTAATGCGGACCACCGCACTCTGCACATCGAGGGTCAGGCGGTCGTGATTTTGCTGACGCCTTACGATCAGGCTCCGCCGTTACCTGCAATGCCGTGGCCTGCTTCTTGCCGCGAGGAGGTGCTGATGACGACGAACTCGGTCGTGTGCAAGTACTGACCATAATGCGAGCCTCTCGACTCACAAAACGACAGAACTCCGTGTAAGATGGAAATCGTCCGACCAGCCCGCTTGGTTCGTCAGTCATGTCCGGTTCCTCCCCGAACACCGCATCATCGACGACACGGTCCCATCGCTCCCCTACAGTTCGCGGCAACTTGGCCGCCATCTTGAGGTTCTCCTCTTGGCAGCCGAGGTTGGACAGGTAGTCCAAACTGTCCATGGCCGAGTTGCACTGCCAAAGGAAATCTGCATACGCTTGCAGTGCCACGCCGTCGGCATCTTTTACCGTCGGCCACTTGTTCAACCGACACTTGAAGGCCTCTGCAATCTTCAGTCGGTTGCCGTACCTGCTGATGATGACGTTTCTGGCGCGACGATACGCCGTGTCATCCGAGTATAGGCTTAAAAAACCCTTAATACTCTTGTGGGCCGGACCCTGGGTAAACTTGCTGAGGTAAAAAAGTTTCTCTCCTTCGGTCTTCGCCTTAGACTCAACCATCGCCTCGAAGGCGTTCCACCACGCGGGAAAAGTCGTAAGGTCACCTTTGAAGACATCCGGCTCCACTCTGGGCAAACGACCTGAGACTCCCGCCTCACTAGGCCTACGTTCAAGCACGAGAGCCAGGCGCTCCAATGCAGCAGCCGTCGGATCTGCAGTCGCAACTGTCGGCGTCACGACACTCGTCGGCTGTGGCGCAGCTACCTTGGCTGGAGGGGGCAGCTGCACCGTGGTCGCTGCAGCGATGCTCGAAGGAGCCCCCGACTGATTGAACGTCACCCTCGGGGGTCCTGCTGACCCTGGCGTCCGAGGTGTCGAACTCGCCGGCACTTGCGTCGGAGTCGGTTCAACCTTAGGCCTACTTAACTCGGCCTCGATGGCCTGGATCGCCGCCTGCAGAGAGTTCGACTGCTTTATCACGTCAGCCAACTCCGAATGAGTCTTCGATGTTACCTCCTGCTCAGCATGCGCAGCATAACACTGCACATCGTTAGCTGCCTCGTCACATTCACGATCTGTTCCTGAAAAACGACCACAGTACATTTCGTACGCATCGTCGTCAACGTGTTGCTGCAGCTCTTCCAAGATCGCCCGTAACTCTTCTTTATTCTGCTGCATCCGAGCAAGGGCTGTATAAACAGCGGTCTTGCTTCTACCTTCACCCATAACCTTTCTTACAAACTGCTCGTCTTCGTGCACGACTCCCTGTGCCTGGTCGAACGCCACACATAATGATGTGCTCAAGATATCCCTCACCCTGCTGGTAGGCTTGATAGGCCTGCCCGACCTCGACGTCGTGCCTCCTCGTCTGAATCCTGCAGCCATGCTCTGCTTATGAAGTTAAATTGTAGCGCCAGGAATAACCAAGTTCGACGACGAAGAACAATGGCATCGTTTATTCTCGCACATTTAACTGGAACACAGGAAAATGACAATCTTACAATTTGTACATGCACACGCGACGTTAATGTTTATCAAATTTATACTTTCAGCATGCGAAGACCGGGAAACACAGAACTACAGGCCTCGCGGATCTTATAATTTTACATGTACCTCGATTTTATGTACTTCTTGACAATAAACCGCGTTCTACAACTTGACCCGTCTAAGGTCATTGTGTTTACAATACATAACTGCCAATTTACTGGATAAACCTTAATTTACAATATACAAATTATATGGCGGAGGAAGGTCCTACCTTCAGTGAAGCCTCCGAGCTCACTTTTAACATAATATTGCGCGTATCTTACAAACTATACGCGGAGCGGATCGAGAACTGCCGTTTCTCTCAATTCCGCCATGTCGTCTGCCTCATACGACAACCAATCAGAACACCTGCTGTGTTCACGTGACCTGCGTAACGCGTCATACTTATGACGCGCCAATGAATGAACTGGCGCGCGCTCTAACCACAAGAATTTTACTACGACTCACGGCAACTTACTACCGTACACTGTCGTCCAAAAATTATAGAATTGTCTCGCCGGAATACATGTACTACGGTCTCACAACTCGAGCCGAGTTGTTACAGTCACACTTTGTGGTAAACATGTTTACAAATACAAGATACATTTTATTTGTGAACGACATACTAAAGCAATTGATGAAAGTTTCATTTGCTGCGGTCCTATTAACCGAGCTAACCTGTTATAATGCCTCTTTGACAATCATACCAAATATGTATACTCTACTGATGTTAAAATGAATGTTTTGTCTAAACTCTGAACGATTGACAAATGCATTATATACAAATATGGTAATATGTATCCTTACTTTAAAAGCTTGTACTTACGATCCAACCTACTGAACATTTTGTTCTTATCTTGTAAGAATCTCTAACAAAGTGCTCCAATCTTATTTATATTACTTTGAGGAACAGACTTAAAGTCTTGATGTGCATGTTTTTTCCCTTTGTTCCCTTTATGACTCTCCTCTCAAGATCTCTCAAGTAATCTGATTATTGATATGACTTTGAAGGTCAAAGAATGAATGTGCATGTCGGGGACCCACTTTTTTTAATCTACCTGAACTATTCGCTAAACGTTGTGTGCATTTCCCTCTTTATGACTTGATGCTACTTTGAAGGTCAAAGTCAGCGAAGCAGCGTCCATGTTTTAATGTGTGTTTGCTGTATCTCTCCACAGACAGAAGATGAGGCAGCATGACGAGAACGCAGAGATGGAGCTGGGCGAGGAGGCCAGACAGATGGAGCGAGAATCCGCGAGAATGCGCCACGAGATGATGGAGTCGGAGCGCAAGCGTTCCTCCTCGAAGTCACGTCGCGAGGCGCCCTCTGCCGGGCAGGAGCGCGTCACCGCCGCCATGTCTCTCCCCGTCAACTTCAACCAATCACCAGCTGCCAAATTCACACCCATGACAAACAAAGTAAATACGCAATTTTTATAATACATGTACAATGTTGGGATTAGGCCACAAAAAAGTGTTCCCGCACAGCCCGCTCCCTTTCCCTTCCTATAAAAGAGTGCCCTCCCTCCCCTTGACTCTTTTCTGGACCATTTATCTGTCAATACTTTTTAAAGACGCAGTCAAAATTGTCACGAAACTGCAATTGGCTGCTAAAAGAATCCAACAGCAACTGTAACAATCACTTCGTAGTTACTCCCCAGCGTATAATTGTAGTGTTAAGGCCGAATGGTATAAGGCGACAATGATACTCGATAGCAACAAAAACAAGTTGTTTAATTGCATGCTGGCAGATTTCCATTGATAAGCCACACTATGTGACCGCTATATACTGATTTCCTGGTAAATCATGGTTTGATGTGCTCAAGGCGTTTGTGTGCATATTCAAATGACCCAGTTTATCTGAGATTTAGCAAGAACTAGACGCACCATGACCTATTTAGACGCTTGATACCTCTCGTTTCCTTGTTTAACCTTGAAACGCAAAATTCGAGTATTTATAGAGTTTTTTCTCAGAACTATATCTCACTGTCTGTCGCCCCCAGTGATATGACAGGTGTCTTGTTGAATGGCCACATTTTACACGGTTATTTAAATCATGTATTGGTAGCCGCTATTATGTTTTCATGGTACAAAGTTGCATCTTCATGTACATTATTTTTACTCTACAAATACGAAATATCGATTTGTGCATGTGAATAAGGTTTGGTTGTTGTGTGAAATCTGGAGTTATATTCGATGTTTTTGTTTTTCAGAGTGTTGATCAGCAGGTATCCGCGCGTTTGCAGCAAGAGCAAGCTAAACTGCAGGCATCTATACAACAGGCTAGGAGAGATAAACAGGTACAAACATCTCAAACACACCTAATCTACGTCATTAATTAACCTATCTAGTATAAAAGCGAGCGTCTGTCCTCTCGTGTAGTGCGCAGGGGAATATTAGCGTGATCAATGTTCGCAAGTCTGACAAGTAAGGAAAAATAGCCAGTATTAATGACGCACACTGAGCAATATCATTGTGAATAAACACACAAGAAAAAGACAATAGTTTTATCATGAATCAATTCAGATATTTTATTAACAATAAGGAAGAGTGATTCACGCTTGCTACTAATACTAAGAATAAATACAGGAAATGTTTATAATTATCAGGTCACTAAAGACATTTTAATTTGAATATGAAATTCTCTCGCAGACCCTGCAGTTGGAAATCAAACAAATTCAGAACGAGATCAAACAACATGACAGCGACAAGAAGGGAGCCGAGAGACAGATGAAGGAAAACAGGGCGAGAGCAGAGGATGCTAGGTGAGTACATGTATTATATCTACATATTACAGTAGGCACTCATTATTATGTGGTTATATACATGTATTACAATTGACGCTCATTATAAACGCGGTGCGAAATCACGTGAAATTCATGATAATGCATTCCTAGTTTTGTTTTTCTTTTTGTCTACAATTCAGTGCTAAATTGTGTCCTTAACGATACATTGTTACTCGATATAACCCCTTCTGCCCACTTTATATCCTGCATCGACTGTAAAACGTTTTAGTTATTGAAGTGTGTGACCCATATTTGCGCTCAGTCACTGCCAATCAATAATTCTCACTAATGCCCATGTTTTGTGTTACCAGGACCGAGCTTATGCTGGCGGAGTTTAAGAGAGACTCTGCTAAGAAAGAGTTGGATCACGTGCAGGAGGAGCTGGGCGAGAAGAAGAAGATTCTCGAGTCGGCCTCCAAAGAAGCTGAACTCATCGACCAGAGCAAAGAATCGGTATGTAACTTTCCTCAACAGATATCTATCGTTCAGCTTTATTATTCTATGACGATGTATTGCCACTAACATAAACGGGAGATTAAGGACCAAATCTTCTGCATTTCACGTCGAAATAACAGAAATAGGCAGCAGTTGACGCCCCTGTATACTACCATTAAATGTATAATTAATCATCGTTCCCCTCAGTAAATCGCTTTCAGCCTCTAAGGCTTGGAGCCAACACATATTCCCTGCTCGTATATGAATACTTGTCTCACTGACTGCCACACCTTAAATCGATCGACGACCTAATTGTAGTCTCGCCCATGCTAATCGATATGTTGGTGTGCACGTTGCGGTTTACTATGAGAAAGTAGTATAATGCGGTGTAGTATGAACAAGTAGTAACCAATGGATTTGTCTGTGCGTTGTAGTATGAGCAAGTAGTGGCTGAACGAGAGGAGCTGCAGCTTCGCGTGAAGAACATGGACCAGCTGGACCGCGAGAGAAAGGAGCTCGAGAAACAGCTCGCCACCGCCAAGGAAAACCTCATCTCGGAACAGAAGAGATCCCGGGAAAAGATCGACGCTTTGAGAGAGGTGAGTAGTGTGAAATCACTGTGAGTAGTACTGTATCACCGGTTCTGTGAGTAGTACTATATCACCGGTTCTGTATGTGAGCACGTTGCTGTATTAATCACTGATAGAGATAATGTGTTTATATTAATAATGCTTGGGTTTGCAGTGCTTCTGTATCTGTTACTACTGAGTCCTATAGGTTATACTACTAGGTCATACTACTTGTAAATGCTGAATTTTTGTCTGGAGAAGACGATTATGACTATTTACAATAGTTTGAAATAAGGCTGTTTATACTGTACATAAGAGAAAACAATCTTCATTTTTATACTATTATATACCCAAGGTAGACGGTGCTAGTTGAAACTTTACCATTTAATATAGATAATTGTTGCTTAAAAGTAGATTTTTTATGTCAGTTTTATAGTATCGAGAATGTTTTATTCATAACAGCCTAGTGAATTATATATGTATACCAGCTTTCAATGTAGCCATTAGCAGCAATAGTTTTTTTAATCTGCCAAATGCGAACAATCTATAGGGTTCCCAATAGTTAAGCCTAATGGGAAAAAAGTCCTGCATGACTTCATAAATCCACTTTCTATACCTCCTCCCCTACCAGAAAGTTTCTTGCATGGGAATGGTTGCATTATGCTACCGTTTTTTTCCTGCTGGATCTAAATTCTGATAAAAAAGTCTTTCCACCTCACCACCCCCTCATACAGGACTTTTTTTCGAACTAACCCCCCTAACTCCATGTGTGTGTGTGTGTGTCAAGTCTCTAGCATCACAACCTGCGTCACTTTACAGGAGCTCGAATCTCGCGAGGTTCACCTGGAGGAGACGAGAGGTGAGCGAGACTCTGCGCGGCGCGATCACGAGCGCCTGGAACAGAGGCTGGGACAGGTGGACGCCGACAGGGAGTCACTCCTCCAGGTACGCTGACGTCACGATACTACTACCGCTACTGCTGCTGTACGCATGCGCAGAGCAGGGTAGACACAGTGGAGGGAACTGAACTGATGGAGATCTGATTATAATGATTATAACAATTGATTTTGCACACGTTAATGGGTGGTGATTTTTGCATGCTAAGCACCTTGACCTTGAAGTGATGCGTTCTACTCTTGTCTTACGTGTACAGTGCTGGCCGCGGTTCTCTTGCGTTAACCGCGAACTTAACCGAGGTAAATGCGCGCTAGTGTCGCGGTTAAAGTATGCGCGATTAAACATGGTAGCATCATTCACATGCGAATGGTGTGAAATATTACCATGAATATTATGCGCTTTAAGCAAGCTACTTCCTCGGTTAACTTCATATCTTCGCCGCTAGAGGAGCATCGCCAGCGCTGTATGGACTTTCCATGCTTCAACCAAATCAATTTTGTTTGCTGTTTGCTACTTTTAAAAATTATGAATAATTTCAGGATGACATACTTACAAAATAATGCAATTCATACCAGTCTAGCGCTTACGATTAATGCTTTTTTATTAATGTACATGTGATTGTGGTTAAAGCGATTGCTTCTTAGCAAGGGATGATTGAGTATTTATGATTATGATTTGAGTATTAAACACCGGATTGGTCGTGTGAATATTATTTGAGGAATGACGTGAAGATCGTGGGGGATTTGGTTACATTTAGTTTAGAAACTCACGCGAATCTGTAAAAACCACACTGAAATAGAACAACTCAAATTAGGTGGTAGAAAACACTAGATATTGGAGAGATTTAGATTAATTATTTGATTATTTCTCGGAAAATCACTTATCTTTTAATATTGCAAATGCGTTCACTACAATGGTAAAATGAAATTGACTACTTTCTGATTTACTGGTATCTATCTGATATTCACCAATGTCACGTTCACCTTGACCTATTTAGGAGAGAACCGCCGAGCTGGAGGACTCCAAGTCTCGTCTGCAGGCCGAGTTAGCATCTGCGCACAACAACTCCGGAAGGGAGATGATGGAGGTCAGAGGTCAGCTGCAGGAGGTCACCGACCGACTGGCGAACGCTCAGTCTGAGATCAACAAGCGTGAC
>JAXGGS010188301.1:1940-16805 GCA_035585475.1 Armandia brevis
TGACCTGGGGTCTGAAGTGCAGGAACCAGGACAGAGCTCAGTGCTCGCGTCTGGGTATCGATTGTTACTGAGGCCTCCTATCTGTGGTGGCCGGTGCCTGTAATGTTGCCTGTAATGTTGTCTGTCAGTTCTGTAAATGAGCCGTCTATTTATCACTGATTTACTACATGGAATCCGACAGATGAGATTAGATCCGACATCTCACTTCCACCCTGACCTAATTTACACAGTCCGCTGGGCTCAGTATCGTTACTCAAATCTGCTCAATATCGTAACTCAAATCTGCTCAATATCGTAACTCAAATCTGATCAAAATCGTTACTCAAATCTGCTCAATATTGTTACTCAAATCTGCTCAATATTGTTACTCAAATCTGCTCAATATTGTTACTCAAATCTGCTCAAGATCGTTACTGCCATCTGGTAAATAGTGTACTCAAGTATGTTTGACAGTTTAACTAAAATACTAAAGACAATGCAATGTTTTGGTGAAATTCATTTATAAAAGATGTTTGCAAAAAAATTCCAAGATTGTTCATGTTTGGATTTGTAAGAATTATCAAGGCATGAGGTACATGGGTAGGATGACACTTTATACGTTGGTCAGGCTTGTCCTCGTGTTTATATAGGTTTGATGTTGTTTGTCATTCCCTCACGTTTGCTGTTAAGATTCCCTTACTTCCTATTGTCTGTGACGTGGACACTCGGCCCCAGAGGTATCACCTGACACCACAGAACTAACCTCTGTGATGTCTCATTAATGTCCGGGAATCAGGCAGCCGAGCTTTCACTGAGAGAGCAAACACATATCTCCTCTACTATAATTTCAATTGTCCCGCTTCCATTTCACTCCTTTTCTGGCGATTAGTACAACATTATGACATATGTTTTAGAAATATTCGATTAAAATTGATTTTACCATTTCATATCAGGATGTTTTTATCAAGCGCTGCCAAATTACAAGCATGATTCTGATTTTGTCTCCTTAAACTCCATTTATGTTTCCATGGTAGCAAAGGTCAACCAATCAAATATCGGCGTGGTTTATCAGATACCGCGAGTGCTTATCCCGTCTGCGTCAGATACCGCGCAGATTTCAGTGGTTTCTATAGCAACGGAAAAAACAAGAATATGAAAAAGGTTGACTAAAAACAAGAAATCATTGTCCTTGGAATTCCTGTTATTACTGATTTGTTAATAAAAAGACGAAGTCGGCGAGAGGGAGTTTACTTAGGGGAAGCTTCAGCGACAAGCGAGTGTCCTTTAACATTTCCGTACGTCATCCATCGCACGATTTCTGGCAGTTTCCGGTGAGTTTTCTCCTCCTGTGCTGGAGAGTTACAAACAAGTGGCGACTTGCGCACGTTTCCCGTCATGAGAAGTTTTCTCAAGGGCCGGAGAGCGTGACGCCTGCAGACGTGAACAGATTGTGCGGGGATTACAGGAGGTGTAGAGTGAGAGGAAGGGTCTGTCTCAGCACATAGGGGGAGAGGAAGGGTCTGTCTAAGCACAGAGGGGGAGAGGAAGGGTCTGTCTCAGCACATAGGGGGAGAGGAAGGGTCTGTCTAAGCACAGAGGGGGAGAGGAAGGGTCTGTCTCAGCACATAGGGGGAGAGGAAGGGTCTGTCTCAGCACAGAAGGGGAGAGGAAGAGTCTGTCTAAGCACAGAAGGAGAGAGGAAGAGTCTGTCTAAGCACAGAAGGGGAGAGGAAGGGTCTGTCTAAGCACAGAAGGGGAGAGGAAGGGTCTGTCTAAGCACAGAACGGGAGAGGAAGGGTCTGTCTCAGCACAGAACGGGAGAGGAAGGGTCTGTCTCAGCACAGAGGGGGAGAGGAAGGGTCTGTCTCAGCACAGAAGGAGAGAGGAAGGGTCTGTCTAAGCACAGAAGGAGAGGAAGGGTCTGTCTCAGCACAGAAGGGGAGAGGAAGAGTCTGTCTAAGCACAGAAGGGCTGGGTGATTTAAGGAATCGTTCTGCTCTAAGTTGGACCAGTTTCGCTGTGAGAGAAGCTCGGTTTGCACCGGCTCACCTTGTTTTCCCGCCACTTTCCCAGAGCTTCTGACCGGATCTTCGTCTGTCGTCCGTGATTAATAATAGATGGCATGAAATTGGCCGCACGGACACAATTGTTTTCCCGAGCAAACCGACTAAGGCAGGTTTATGGCTGCACTTTCTGTCCCCGTCTTTTAGCTTATACCGCGTGATTAAAGACAGCTCTAAATTACAGACTTGTCAGCCGCAGTTTATTCTTTCTTCTACCGCCGGAGACATTTCCCTCGTCAGATATTTTCCCTGTAGCCGATGGTGGTAGCCTGGAACAGTTGATAAATGTGACTTTTACCATGTGGAATATCCCTCATTCCTTAACTGACTTCTTCTTCCATACCAATACCAATCCTTTGAGCATTTTTACCATATCATAAATAGGTTTCCATATTGAATAAATCCCCTGCTTTATTTCCCCTTCCCTGAGGTGAGAGTTGTGTACTGTGGGAGGTAAATATGCTGACACAGCAGGAATCAGCAGCAGATTAGGCGAGAAGAGTTATAGCTCCCTGGTTTCTGTGCTCAGATGCCCGGTAAATCGAGTAATTCACGTGAATTGAGTAATTCCGGTGAGCCACACTTGAGCAGATTCTCCGGGGTTAACGTGTTATATTGCCATGGTTACTGCGTTATATCACCATGACATGATCGGATCAGAGCGGCAGCCTCGGAATTCATTCATCACTTTGCATATTACCCCAGGCGCTCTCCTCCCAGGGAACAGGGGTAAGGGTGAGACCAGGGGTCTTCTCTTACAAACACCTGATATACAAGGTGTAAAGTTCGAGGGTAGTATGTTTTCTGGGATTATAGTATTATGAATTCCCTAAATGTTCCGTATTTGTCACAATTGCTTCCTGCAACATGACGCGAGCCATAGTCCGTTCTTAAATGTTTCCCTCTTCATCCTATATTACAACATGGTAGGATCTTCTATTGTTCGACGGATAATAAACATGGCATCACCTTAGTGATAGAGCTATTGATGTGTGTATATGTGCATGTTTCCATGACAACAGAGAACTCATACAGCTGCTCCTCGGAATTATCGCCCGGTTTAACGGCTTTTATTGGCATCATGGCGTTTTGTCTGGAAGCTGTCAGGTTTTTATAGAGCCTCGTTGATGGCGTGTCTAAGTGTTTCCTCTCCTCTTCTCTCGTGTTAACACTTGGCTACTAACGACTTGAGTAACACGTGCCGAACCACTATTCTACCCGATAAATGGGCGAGTTACCCCTGGGGAATGACTATCATTTGTGCAATCCGTAAGCAGAGTGAAGGTACGCCATTTACTACTTAGCGTTAGTATACTAGAAATATACTGCTAACCATGCATCATGCCTCTGGTGCTTGGATTGAGAAAACGGTGTAATCGTGTATTCGTTCTTTTATAATCAGTAGCCAGTATCCTCAATAATCTCAGACTGTGTCGTTAGTGGAAAGAGAACAGTAGATTAGACCTATTAATCGATATTGCAGCTGATTAATCGTTAATTCTCTATAATGCTTGATGTGTCACGCTGTAAGATGTTACATATAGCATTCATAATTACAAGCGGATGACACGTGAACCTAATCAATCTCTACAGGGAATTATGTAGTTCACAGATTTAATTGTTCTCGGGTTTCACAGTTTCTTGTAATCAGGCGCTTCTCCAGGGAAAGTGCTATAATTGTCATACATAGCGGCGAGTGACGTCATCAGGCAGCTACAGGTGTGCGCAGTTAATTATGCGAAACCTTAAACATGTTTAATACACGCTAAAGTCATTAAGTTACCATGGCAACCTGGCTTAAATAGCAGCGTTTTCCGCGGCTCGATGGTGAGTGTGGAGAGTTTTAAATAGCTGCAGACATCTGATGTACGACGGGGACAGAGACAAGGACAGGTGTGCAGGCTGAGGAGGTTGAGGCAGCTGAGCGGCGAGCAGTGGTTTATTAAACCCAGGGATTACTCTGGGCTGCGGTCACTGGTTTATTAAACCCAGGGATTACTCTGGGCTGCGGTCAGTGGATTCATAGAGTCGTTTTCTCCGTGCTCTGATATCAGGGCAAGCCTGGGACTGATATAATAATCCACGGTGGATATATAAAATATCGATTGTGCTGTCGATATATAGGATAAAATCACCCTGTACTCATAGTTTAGACTTTAGTATATAATGTTCACGAGTGACACGGCCACGATGCATAAATCCACACTGAAACTGGACGATATTATCGGATATTTGTTCAGGTATTAACTCAATTTTTAAAGAGCGGTATCACACATTATATATCCGCTATGTATTTATTGTTCATATAATAACAAACATGACATGATATGATATGATTAACATATGATATTGTAATTATATTCGTGTTTTATTTTACAGAAAACACAGCAGTGGAGACTTGCACAGTCGCCTGAAGACGAGAAAACTGCTCGGTGTCGGTGAGACTGATGATGGAGATGTGCACAGGTCAAAGGTTAGATACTTATTTATTTACATATATACAATGTGTACTAATTTAGATAACCTTAATTTTATTATTGATCTTTTCATGTGATATAAATAAAGCAACAGATGAATGATTGAATATTCAAATCGGACTGTTGATGTTAAAAGTCGCATTTATGATCATAGCAATAAACCTAGTTATGTTTTTATAACTTATCGTAGCTGAGTCAGATACTCGGACACAGTGAGCAGTTATACGTGAGAACTCCGAGGGGATTGAGAATATGGCAGGTTTTAGTGGCGCTCATGTTTACAGCGATGGCGCTGTGGGTAAGTACAGCTCAGCCTGTCATTACTGTGCAGTTATACAGGAGAAAATACACTGATATTACTATACAGTTATACAGGAGATAATACCCTGGATATCACATGCTAATATCATGTTACACTTGATGCAATTCAATAATTAATCCAGGTGTTATTGGCTACTACTTTAACTAACCGCTTTCGGACATGTGCTAAAATGACCATTATTGAATATAAAATAATAACTACAACGCTTGTTCATAATTTTGGAACATCAATTGAACGTTTCACTCTTATTTTCAGGCGATTATTTGCCCGAAACATTTGTTCTCGTTTGTGCTGCACCAAGACGCCGGCGACGCGACAGTTTTACCCACAAGGCTCTACGGCGCCGCTCTGCTCAGTAAGTAGTATAATCTTATAATAGAGTAGTATAGGTAGAGTATAGCGGACAGCTTCCGGTGAAGTAGTATAGGTACAGATTTAAGCAGAAGTAGGCATCATGAGTAGTATGACCCGATATATTGCAACTCTCATATATGATTTTAATGAGTTTTCTTCTTTATTTCATTGGTGTTTGGTTCATGGAGGTTTAATCAATTATTCCATTATGAAATTTAAACAGTTTCATTGATGTTATTTCTGTACTATTCCAGGTTTTGCGATGATTTACTGGAGCGCGATGCAAGCGACGGACAGAGAAGTGATCCGCTGGGCACTACTCAGTAGCGCTACTTACTTCATCATACAAATCATAGGTGAGTAGTACAAATATACTACTTCACCTCAGCCAACACTGCTTACTAATATAATCTCTTATACAAGTAATCTGTAAAGCTGTAATACATGTACATAGTAGCTCTATGTTCTGTAGGCAGCCGCTATCGATAATAATATCTTTATTCTTGGATTTGTGTTTCTGTGATTTACCCGAGATTTAGAGCAGCACTGTAAATAAATCCGACCATTAGTCAGATGATTGGATAATGTGATATTTTATTGTTATATGCTGGCTGATCCTTCACCTTTATATTTATAGCAGCAGATTGAAAGCACAAATTCATGCGCTTATATTTAATATAATTTGCGCCACATCTTCATTCTTTGCAGTCTCCCTGGGAAGTCTCCTAACGTTAGGGGGCTTTCTGATAACAATATGCACGTCGGGGTGTGTCGCCCTTACTCTGTATTACTACTGGTTAATGGGTAAACATTATCCCAAAGATTACCACAAAAGCTCATAATGCAGATATGGGTCAGGTTAAAGGTCAGCATTATCTAGTGTCGTGATTGGTTCTTTCGCCATAATTTTATTTTAAGAGATGCCGCTGCTTGAATTTTCTTAGTTAGGTTTTCGGAGTGATGAGATTTTGGTCGTGAAATTCCATCTATTCAAACGGAAAATTCTTTCCATATGATAAAGCACTCTATTGACCGATACATTCGAATTTTTGCATCGAAGTTAGGCAATAATCTGCAACTTTTTTCCTTTATTGATTTGCTAGGCTGGTTTCACTTTATCTGTAAAGCGTTAGGATGCCCCCATTACATAGATTTGTTCAACATTAATTGCACATACATGTCATGTTTTCTATCAATGTATAGTTTCTAAGGTCCATGCACTGCATAGCAACACACTTGATACATTTGTACAGATAGTTTGATCGTTCTGTCCTGTCATATAGTATAAGCACCAGAAACCTTCGAATTCAGTTCTTAGTTTGCACTTTTTATATACGCCATCAATGTAGAAACTTTTTAAAGCATGATTCTAAATTGATTGTTTGAATTATCCAATGAAGCTCTTGGTTTTCCGTTCGAGGCTTTTTCCTTTGATGCTCAAAATCGATGCGAACATTGCAAACGCTAATCAAATAGTGTTAAGTAGTTACAAAATTCGAATACGTGTCCAAGTCCAACGGAGCCACTATCTGTTTTTATATAATGCTCAACTCTGTATTTATAATACTTTATTTTCCGATAAGTAAAATGTTCAGCGTTTCCTCAAAACTCAGCTTAACAACTGTTTCTGATAAGTGGTATGCTGATGTTAATAAATTTTCATCTAAAACTTCATCTAAAACTGACAGTGAAATGGAAGTAGTATGCTGAAAGTGATGGTTCTTTCCAAACTACTCACAGTTTTTATGAGTAGTATTCTGATGTTAATATTTCCTCCTTTACTACTGACAGTGACGAGCATCACGCTGGTGGAGCTGGGACTATTCCTGCAGGTGGCGCTGAAGGTTGTGCCGCACCGCCTCCTGGGGGCGTCCATCTCTCTGTACTACTACTGGGCGATGGCGGCGCCCTCTCACGGACGCGGACCACGACGCTCCTTCCTCTCGCGAGAAAACTCGGATCACGTGACCAATGGCGCCACCAAAAATAAGGACGAGTAAATCTATTTTTTTGTGATGTGATTCTCTGTACATAAATGTGATAAAATTGTAAATTTCATAACCAATTAATCGTAATTTTTGTGGATCATCATCGTAATACGGGGTTTATGATGGAAAAGTAATTTTTTTCAATTGTAAAACAAAAAGTAGATTTTGTGAACGAAAAGACTTAATGTTTGATAATCCATATATCGTCAAGACGTCTAGATCATAGGCATTTATAACAATATTTTAACGTGGAAACTGTACAATAATAATAGTAGAAAGTGTCTATTTGTATTTTCAATTGATGTATGAACACGAACATGCAAATATTCAATAAAGTGGCACACGAGTGTGTTAATCTAAATCCGGACTAAAAGGTAAACTGGGTTTGACCAAAGATCGTATGAACGTTATGAAAAATTTGCATTTAAACTAACTTTTTTGTGATCCTTTCATTCACTCGCAAGTTAACGTTTTCATAATGAAATTGGTATCGTAGGAAGGCGAAAGCGTTAAGGTTAACAATGTACTAATGTGGATTTCATACTAATATGTGAATACAATAAATGTCTAAATATAAATGATGGTGTCTTAATTTCTTATTAGTTAATGTCGAATACTACGACCCTTGTTTGATAGATTTAATTCATTCCTTCTATTCAAACTTACAAATTGTCGTGTCAGCAACAATGCGTTACAAAATTTCTTGATATCCAATTAAAACAAATAAATTCAACATCCCATAGTACAAGTATACTGAATAAAAAAGGACGCTTTTGTGCAGTATTTCATATATTAAGTAGTAGCTCACCAAGCAACCTTACTTCTGTCTAATTTAAAATTATCTGAATGATTTATTTAACCTTTTTGCGGAGTGGTCAGATTATTAATATTCATTATGCGTAATATTCCAGAAAATGCTTGGTACAGGATTTTATAAAGTAATAACTGACTGATACGACGGCTGACTGAACAATTATTTGATGTTTAATTTGTCTACAATCGGTGGATATAATAAGGAACTAGTAAGGGACAATGCACCGGCTGATGAGCTGTAACAGTTCATAGCGCTTCAACGCAAGCGTGTACTACATCCGGGCTGTACATTTGCTGGACCGGAAACACACAAAATCAGAATGACCAACACTGACGTAGATATTAGGCGACTGGCTAAACTTTGTCTAACTTTAACTGTGTAACCAAAATGGCTAACGAAATGTGTTGCTCCTACCAAGGCGCAGTTAAAGCAAACGAGTTGCACGCTTGCGTAGACTACATTAAATAAGTTGCTGCCTGAATAACATATTGTAAAATCGAGAGAGTTGCAGATGGATTAACCAGGGATTAGGTAAAATAACCCATTTAGATTGACAAAAGTTTAATATAAAACAACAATAGATTGATCTACATCTGCATGTTTATTATCGTATAAACAAACTACATAATCAATACACAGTGCGGCTGCTATTCTTAACTATAAGTTATCAACAATGCTGAGTTCCTATATCATATTTATACACAAGTAATACTTATAAAGTAAACAGAATCGAAATCATCTAGATGTTTTGTTTCAGAATTAAGAAGATGCGCTTATTGAAATGGGTCTCCGCTAGGAAAGGATGTACTTCAGCCTGTTTTGGCATTTACAGACTATACAGACAGTGCGGAATTTAATCAAATTTCCTGGCATTGTTGTATCTCTATAGATGCTGGGATAGACTTCAGCTGCATTAATAACTGAGCTCGGATTAAACCTTTGGGATGCTGCAGGTTTCTCCGACTTTAATACATGAGACCTTTACTTAGGTACTTGACTTAATTAAGCAGAATTCTCCCTGGGACTTGACTTAGTGAAGCAGAATTCTCCCTAAAACTTGACTTAGTGAAGCAGGGTCTTCTGTTTCTCTTCTGGTATCAGCCCTCTCAAATGGGGCCCCTCCCCTTTTGCAGAACTCCCAAAGTCTGAAAGGTAAGAACACTTAATTAACAACCATAGATTATAAATGCACTACAAGCTCCAGCATTTCCTTGTTTTGTAAATAAATGATAGGTCAGACTGTCGTGTTAAAACAGATGGAGTTGAATTGGATGGTTCCCTCTGGAATATGAAGATGTACAGAGCTGCTTCGGTAAGAAGTGGAGGATTATCTTTCATATAGCTATGGCTCTTGCATATATATAGGAAGAGCCAGGGTTACAGGGGGAGAATGAACTCTGACCTTTAGATAAGACGGGCTCCTGTAGAGATATGAAGTGCCAGGGTTACATGGGGGCGAATGAACTCTGACCTTTAGATAAGACGGGCTCCTGTAGAGATATGAGGAGCCGGGGTTACAGGGGGGAGAATGAACTCTGACCTTTAGATAAGACGGGCTCCTGTAGAGATATGAAGTGCCAGGGTTACAGGGGGGAGAATGAACTCTGACCTTTAGATAAGACAGGCTCCTGTAGGGATATGAGGAGCCGGGGTTACAGGGGGGAGAATGAACTCTGACCTTTAGATAAGACAGGCTCCTGTAGATATAGGAAGTGCCAGGGTTACAGGGGGGAGAATGAACTCTGACCTTTAGATAAGACGGGCGCCTGTAGAGATATGAAGTGCCAGGGTTACAGGGGGGAGAATGAACTCTGACCTTTAGATAAGACAGGCTCCTGTAGCGATATGAAGTGCCAGGGTTACAGGGGGGAGAATGAACTCTGACCTTTAGATAAGACGGGCGCCTGTAGAGATATGAGCCGCTTCTGAAACTGGCTGACCGCGGACATTTGTTTGAGAAGCTCATCAGGCCCTGTCCCCCTGGTGTTGGAGAGCGGTATCACGGGGTACCCGAACAACAGTCTCCTGAGGTCAGAGGGCATTGGACCGGGTCCGGGGTTTCTCCTCTTCTCAGCCTGTCTAAACTCTGGTGCTTCAAACAAGCTGCTCACTGAAACAATGGAAAATATTCACAGCCTGTCTATACTCTGGTGTGTCAAACAAGCTGCTCACTGTAACAATGAAATTATTATTTTTTTTTTCTAAGTGATAAACTGTAAAAACAACATCTGGAGTTTAACGATTCCCATCAGGGAACATGGAACCCTCCCTTTCAAAAGAAAGAAATGCAAAATTGCTCATCTCCTTATTTGTGAGATTTGAAAAGATCAGGTATATGCCTTGCAGGGAGAAATAGGAGCGTACGAGCAGAACTCCCCTCCATGACTTGTATTTACTAAACTGGATATTATTGGACTAGGATGAATATTAGTTAAATATTAGTTACCCTCTTCCGGTAAAGATTTCTCGTGTGAACGTTTTCCTTGTAAACGTTTGACGCTCATCCGCTCAGCAACATCGTCCGGCATGCTGGCGCCTTCAATCTGTCAACCAATAAACATGGACGACTTAGTCATGAATAATTCTAAATAACAGTTAGACACCACTAATTATCGGTTTAAAGCAAATTTGTTTAAAGTCAAATTTTGTGTGGGTTGTTAGTCTGACGACTCAAGAGCTGTCTTATAATTATGTCATACTGGGTATAAACATGACTTTTTAAAACTAAATATCATACGGATAAACAATGATTTTGTTCTATGAAAGTTCAAATTCTACATTACATTATAGACTGGAATTGTTCCGCTCAGCAGGGTGTCAAAGTTTTGTCTCTGGCTCGGATCTGCTCTCTTCTCGGTCAGACCACTGCGCCGCCCTTTCTGGACCGCTGCTGCCAAGGCTTTAAATACTGCCTCACTGTCACTATTACCTGCAACAGTAGTATAAATCAATGTACTGCCTCACTGTCACTATTACCTGCAACAGTAGTATAAATCAATGTACTGCCTCACTGTCACTATTACCTGCAACAGTAGTATACATTAATATACTGCTTCCCTTTCACTGCTTCCCGCAACAGTAGTATACATTAATATACTGCCTCACTATCACTGCTACCTGCAACAGTAGTATACATTAATATACTGCTTCTGTATCACTGTTACCTGCACCAGTAGTATACATTAATATACTGCTTCCCTTTCACTGCTTTCTGCAACAGTAGTATACATTAATATACTGCCTCACTATCACTGCTTCCTGCACCAGTAGTATACATTAATATACTGCTTCCCTTTCACTGCTTCCTGCAACAGTAGTATACATTAATATACTGCCTCACTATCACTGCTACCTGCAACTGTAGTATACATTAATATACTGCTTCACTTTCACACCTTCCTGCAACAAACACAGTTAACTAAAGTTCAATGTTACTACTTCTTATACATTATTCAATAAACAATGCTTTGTCGTAACTTTTGCTTGCAAAAAAACAGTGAACATTAAATAGTGCATCATTGTCGCTGTTAACTATACTACATTGCAAGAACCAAATTCACTATATGAGTCGTTGATGATATACAGCATTTCAGCATATTGATTTAGTTAAGTGAATAAAAGCTTACGTTAATTCAAAGAATAGAATATAATTTCTCAAAGTATCCCCTAGTTTTCTTGTATAGAGAACTATATTTCATAACCCCAGTGTTTACTGTCATACCGATTCTTGCTAATATTTGTTTCTGTAATTACTAAAATATGAATTATTATCTGAAAGTGCATATTCAAATTGTCCTGTCGTGTTATTAGATTACTTACCTGCAGCTTTTGGTGGATTTTGTATATTCTGACTGAGAAAGGTGATGAAATCTCCCGGTCTGGCAGGAGAGGCCTGACCAGTAACCACACAGCCAACCAGTAACAGCAGCATCACGAGAACATCTGCAGAAGCCATGGTCGCTGTGATCAGAGCAGGTGCTGGTGGTGGTGGCAGGGTGGGAGAGAGAGAGAATGATGACTAGGAGGGGAGAGCGGGCGGTTTATATACACAAACCCTCACATACCGAGCAGCCAATAAAACATAGCTGACATACCACTGGCGAGCTCACCTCCTCATCTCCCCATCTCACCTTCTATTTCTGTCCCACCCGCCTTCCTCATCAACTCGTTTTCATCGTTCGATCAAAAATGGTAGCATCGGTGGCTCGAGGCCGGGTGAGACATGGGCTATGGGGGCAGCCGCTCAACCTTGGTACCCACCTCAGGGAGACGACGCCGAGGTAAAAATATTTAATTTCCTCGTGGAGAAAATGATGAGATTTTAAAATAAGTTCACTTGGCATTTAGTATAATTGTCAGATGGCTGGCGGGGCTTTTCATATGAAACAGTGCCGTGCTTTGTATAGTGTGATATGCGAGAAAAGCGACCTTGACCTGCTCACAAACTTACTCTGGGCACATACTGTGGAGGTAACAGCTGTACCGTTCTCATCAAGCTCGGTGTAAATGTTTTATAAATCTACCTCAACAAATAAATGATATGACAAAACCGCACATTCACTGAAATATTTCCGTTTCACGGTGAATCCTGAATAATTTATTAGACGGAGCAAGGGGGAGCATTGACATGGGGTCGTCTTTATCCTGCAGGCTGCTAGCTGACAGGATCTCAGACAGTAAACTATGATAGAGCGATAAATACTGTATATAGAATTGTATTCACAGACAACCCAGCATAAATTTTGATATAACACGCTACAGGGATAGAGTTGAACTAAGGGCCTTGGCGTAAAAAATTCATTCAATGCGACGCACTGATAATGAAGCAGACCCAGGTAACACTGAGGTATCAGACATAAATCACAATACAATGATTAATAACGTATGTATGTGTGTGTTAGTACTGGGGACACGGTAGCGCAGAACATATCGATCCTGTCATAGCTTTCCTCCTGCAGCAAAGCGCTTCTCTCTCGGGACATGAAGGAGACATCTCAGATGTGGTTATTTGTGGCGTAAGACACAACATTTCCCTGTGATATAACTCCCAGATATCAGCTTATCGAGGGCTGTGTCGGGATGTGAAGAGAAATGGAGGGATTTAGTATCAGGAACCTGGTTCTGCTCATCCTCCACATTGAAGGTAACATCCTGATTCTATACAATGAAATACATGTGCTATCTTACGAAGCGAGTAAGCAAGCGCGTGCTAGGCTGGGGATGGGCATTCCTTTGGTGCGGAGTGGGCTAAGGGATGATGATAAACCTAATTATCTTTTCTCAGAAGTATGTTATTGCAGTGGCGAATTTCTCTCAAGTAATAGATTATGATAAAGGACCTATTGTCAAAAACTGAAAACTCAAATGGATGGAAAAAAGTATCGGAACATAATAAGTATTGGGTGAAATATTAACTAAAAATGTGTGAAATTGTACTGATGATGACAATTAAATCAAATGTACCAAGTCAAACATCAAGTCTGCTACCTGTTATCATTTTGCACAGATTATTTGTGATGGCAAATTACCTAGATATAAGCTACATAACAATATATATAAGAAATATGGACACAGATGTAGACGTTTTTACTGTGTCTTGTATTACAGGAAGTAGATCAGATTGCAGTAACCTAGACACAGATTTAGAGGTTTTTACTGATGCTGATAACAGAACATGTTACGTTGACATTCAACATCCGGTCTCCAGCGCGTTCTACGCTAAACGGTTATGCGCAGATCTCGGTATGAGGCTGCTCAGTCTACAAACAGTGGAGAAAATGAGTTTCCTGCAGGACAAGCTCAGGCAGACCAAGTACAAAGGTTTGTCTGAATACTGAATATAATTCATTAAGCAGTGATATTTGAGTGTCTGGAATGGATATGATGACTGTTTATACTGACGTCTATAATCGTATTCTCGTTCCTTAAACTGGGAAATTTTCTTACTGTCCCTAGCTCTAATTTCCGGGGATTTATACCACGTGACCGATGACATGATGACGTCATCCAGTGTGTACGAAGACGCGTTAGAGGGTTCTGCTCCGTGTGCCCGGATGTATGATCCCCCTGACCTCTGTGGCGCCAGAACTGCTTGGCATCTCGATCCTGCACGAACTGTCCAATGGATCCAGGTATGATTTATATTGTCTCTATGTAACCAAGAAGGTAATACACATGTTTAGTTATAAATCATGTGGTTTATCTCTGATATATATATCTTTCCTGGTATCAATACACGAGTCCAGCATAAGCGCTTCCACTTAGTGTAGCCGGCCACTTTTCACCATTTTCTAGTTTTTCGGTGAACCAGCGCGCGCATCCCCATGTCAAAGAAATGGGGTTTTCTGTCAGAAAAGTTTAGTTCAACTTTTTGGATAAAGGTAACTAATTAAGGGCAATGGTGTTGGTACCATTTCTAAATTACCCACATACCCATCGCATAAGGAAGAGCATTAAGTTAAGAAATTCCTAGAAATACCTACACTCGAAAATCCTCAATGCTAAGGTATGGGAATATATCCCTCCCGTAGCCTTTTGACCTTGTCCTTGGCCGGCCGTTAGAATGGCTAACTCTTATGCTGGACTCGAGTATTGTTATTCTATCGCATCAAAGTTTGACATTTTGAATGAAACAGTGAAAGGTGGATTTGATTGAATGTATTAGACTAACATTTTGATTGCATTTGTTTTAGGTGGATTTGGTTGAATATATTAGACTAAAGTTTTGATTGAATTTGTTTTAGGTGGATTTGGTTGAATATATTAGACTAAAGTTTTGATTGAATTTGTTCAAGGTGGATTTGGGAATGCTGTATGAGATTTACGGAGTGACCACACTTGGTTCGCCCACAGAAGACAACTGGGTGAC
>JAXGGS010188523.1:3519-16802 GCA_035585475.1 Armandia brevis
GCTACAACTTATGACTGACCTGCCAAGGACGATCCCAGTCGAGTGGTATCGGAATAGCTCCCAGCCAGGCTCCTAACACACAACAGAAACTCACCACCCACAAGTTACTTTCTCTACCAGGCTCCGGGCTAGAGATATCAACATACGAATGGATAAGTGAATTTCAATACAAAATGTCTGATCTGATACTGAGATTATCTGAGGTAAATAGTAGAATATCCTTACTTGTGCTGTGCATAAACCTGTACCCAATTTTCCTGGTGTGGCCCAAGGACTAGAAATGAAGGCAGCACTGTAGCTGCACTGAGAAGGCAAGCGAAGTGAAACGTTTCTGGTATCTTGCTGTAACAGAATATCAGCAGATATTGTTACACGTATAATGAAGTGTACCATCAAAGAAATCGACGATTTGTATAACCAACAAAATTGTTGCTATATCACATTGATATGGCATTATGATACCTCGTAAATGGGGCCCCAAACAGGACTGCTATCAGATGGAAGGCAATAGAACTGGAACACACGAGCACTGCACTCACTCCCGCATTACCAGACTGAAAAAAGAGAAGGAAATAAGATGGGTAAAATGATAGTATACATTTATATTTATATGCTGAACATCGCATTGTTCGCATGTACATCAATGGTGGATTAAAAAGTGTGCTGCCAAAGTACAATGCATGCATGTACATGTACGTTCACATGTGTTCGGTGAACATGATAAGATAATTAACGTGATCATGTCCTTTATCAGAATAACAGATTCATGAGTACCATTTAATTGATAACTATTAATTCAATGCATGAGTCACGGAAAACTCATGTACCACAAATAGATTATAGCCTTGAATTTACCCTTGTTGGCTTTGCTCCTTGAAGCCATGCTCCCACAAGATTCATCACAAATATTGCACTGGTGTAAACTTTGGTGGCAAACAGCGGTTGTTTGGTAAGGCTGAAATTTTCTGAGTACGCCTCTCCATAGTAACTAATGAATATTAAGCTTGCTGCGGATAAAATATTTGACGAAATAACACCAGAAACCTCCGTTTTGCCCATAATTTGAGATAAACTGGCAACAATCAACTTTCATTCACCAGTAGCAGACAGCTGTTTCCGCTGTTTCTCTACCTCCTTTCTGTTTTAAAGAGAAATACATGTAGTAGTAACCTAAGTCACTACTTGGTAAAGTAGCGGTCGGTTTTGTTTCCGCGCATACATGCGGGAAACCAGACGCTTTTCGGTACTTTTGTTGTATAAAGAAAAGGGCGAGGTCCAGCACTGTTCGGTCCCCGAGTTCGGTCACAGCAGACTATACATCATAAATGCACGTAGGCGACACGATATCAAGGGCGCCATGGCTAGTATTAAGTATCCGTTCCATGAAGTTGTTTTAATAATAAACAGAACTACGTGTTATGCACAAACACCAAAAAGACAATTACTTTATTTATCACCTTGTCTTTTATTTTTGTGATAGCAAAAGAATAACAACGGTTCTTACATACATAAATACAACTGATCACGCAAAGTCTTTAAAGGATTTCCCTGGAGGAAACACTTGTCTAACGTTCATATTGATTCTTGCACTTTGCAAAAACTCAAAGTATGAATCAAATGTAATATTTCTCATCGAGACATCGATGAAATTGTTTATTCTTGTCACTAATTCCTGCAGCTCATCCTTGTCACACGGTATATCACCAGAAGTGAGGCACGTTGTACCACAGTCTTGGGCGGTCCTAGCTTCACCATTGTTCCCAGTGCTTGACTTTTGAAGCTTTAGATTTTCAGACTCATCCATCTTCAATCTTTTCGCTGCAGTCTCACATGAATTACTCTCACTTGCAATCAGCTCGGATGAATTATTGTGGCAGTCTACTGGAAATTCTGTTCTCTCGCTCAGCTCCTCTTTAGCTGTATTGCAAATCTTAGGGACAGCATGATAATTCAGTCGGCAGTCCTTGGACATTATTACTACGTCACCACTGTGTAGAAACATGGCTATCGGCTCTACTGATTTATCCTTCCCTCCTAGCAGGAATATCCCTGGCTGACCAAAACTGCAATACATATACACGTATGTGTCCACATAATTACAAAAAAAACCCCGCAATTTCAATCTATTCAGTATAGTTGGAATTTAAATGGCAGAACGTTAGTAGTGTTCGATATATACGAGTACCCATACATAAATGGTGCCCCATCAGCTGGCTTTTAATACTTGAAGCAACATGTACATCGATATTCTACGCCACATACCTAGTTGATATCAAAGGTGCGAGGTGATCGAACTCGGAGTGATCTGTATGGCCTCCAAGGGTAGAATCAAGATGGTAATAATTGATGATGGCAGCTTGAGCAACATATCTATCAAAACCCAAAGCTGTAGAGATATATAAGCTGAGATAGCCAAGATCAACGGGAAAATCACTGCAATTGCCGTTAATGTATTTCTGAAAAATATCAAGAGTTGCAGGTTAAATATTCATTATCTTATTGTTCGATTTTAAATGGTTGGTCTAAATCATGTATAAGGACCAACAATTTTATAGAGCATTTACTTCGCGCCAATGAGTGTTTGTGGAAGCTGCAAGGACTCGACAGATTTAAAAGAAGAAAGAAAATGCATAATGCACTGTATACTTTCCGATGTATTCATCTCGTAATCTGAAATACAAAATATACAACCACTTAAAACTTACTTTAGTGTTCCAATCATGATGATAACCTAGAGTGGCCCATCGCAGTTTATCAAGGAGTGATTTTCCCTTCTTGTCGGTGTGTTTTCTGAAAGGTATTTTTTTAAGGTTTAATGATGATCGGATATTATATTGTAGTTCAGTCTGAGGTAAATCAATTCATATTTATATTTGATATCATATTTAATAGTGGGTTGTTATTTACAATATTTTACCTTTCATTCCAAATATGTGTATCACCAATCTCCTCGTGTACATCTAGGTTTGTCACATTGGGCTTTCCAGGAAAATCATGGAGACATCGCTTTATCCAATAATACTGATAACCAGCTTGGAACACGTTTTTTAGGATGTAGAAGCCTGAAACAAACAACATTGAATATTTACGATTTCACACCTATGTGATTACAATTCAATACAAGGTTAAATTGCTGTTCGATATTGGCATTACCCTCAATAGCATCATGAGCAAATGCTTTCCACGATGTGACAGGTTGGATTCCTTCAAGCGTTGGTAATTCAGGAACTCGCAGGTTTATCGCTTTTATCTGTAAGGAGATTATGAAATACACAACATTTAGAAGTATGGGCCAGAAATATCGCCATAAGTTCATCAACACTCGCTCTGCATAAATTCCGATTTTAATAATGTTTTGTGGCCTGACAGTACACGATAGTGCAGTCGGTCTTGCAGAAACCCACTTTTTGAGCGATCCTCACTTCAAACCCTCTTTTTTTAGCAACTTTCCCTGTGACTGACCCCATATTTCCCCATGGCTGATCCCTCCCCCATCATGCTAGGGCTACAATAGACCCGCGATGAATCAAATGCCACGTCGCATCAAACCGGGTTTATATATCGACCATCTCCTGTACTAGGGTCTACGCATCCATTTAAAGATTTGGGGTTCGGATGCAATCCGAAGTTGCATGTACATGCTGATGGACAACGCAGTGCACATCAATATCATTATTAAGCGAATAAACACCGAGACCTTTGAACTGTCTGTTTTTCCAAATTCTATGACATCTTCTAGATTTGGTGGAGGCAATCGGCGTTTGTAAAACTTAAATACTTCGCGAAATCGGTCAGCTTCGATCGCTTTAATGTCTTTAGGTGAGGTTTCACAGTCGTTTTCCATGATGTTTATACTCAGGTGAATGAATATATCTGAATGCGAAGTGTATTCTATAGGCAGCTTGGAATAGGTCATGAGTAGTACAATAGGAACAAAGCCGAAATTGTGAGCATAGACGCTTTATGTTTAACTACATGTACATGTAAGAAATCGATTCACAACCAGCGTTATTGTAAATTAAAATGAGAATGATTAAACACATGTAATTTATTAATTGTTATTTTTCAAGAGATATTGTAATAAATGTGTTTAAATTTAGACTCACAAAGTTTAGGAATTACATAAGCTACAGGTACATAATTGTTAATAAATAAGAAAAAAGTGAATAAATGATTTGTTATTGTTTTGAACTAAAACAAAATGGCGAAATCGGTCGGGGACAAATTTAAGGCTTGTTCAAAATTAGCATTATTGATAACATTATCCCCCTTTACTTAAGACTGGACCTAACACTGGTCCATAAAAGTAAAGGTCATGGAAAATATAAGTAAAAAAACATAGGATCCAAAAAACTGAACACAAGGCAAGTCATTGTAGACATACATAACGAGATAATCACAGGTTATAAGTCAATTCAGTGGATATTCTATTACAAGGCATTTATACAAATTAGAGGATGGTCAAGGGTTGGGAGGGGTCTTCCTTGGGTTGGGTCCATGGCTCAACTGGCTGCTGGCTCTGCCTCGCAGCAAGACGGGAGCTGTCAATGAGCTCATCATGGTAGAGATTACAAAGTAGTAATTGGCTTGCTGGTGAAGGTGGTCTCCCTTCTTCTGCAGGTTCTATTGGGGATGTTTTGCCAGGGAGTGATGCATCACCTTCTTCTCTTCGGGCCTCCTTGCACTGTCGGATGTGAAAACGTAGTTGCCCACAGGTTGGTGCCTCAAACTTACAGAGGCGGCAAACACGGTAGGACTGTCTGACCTTCCCCACACGGCGACGCTTCTCCATCATGTCACAGAGGTGTTTCTTGTGGAAAGGTAAGTTCTCCACTTTCTGGAAGCAGTTCAAGCACTTCAGCAGATTCTTCTTGGTGATCTTCTGGACATGGTTAGCCATCTTCTAATCTGTAACAAAGTCAATAAGATGAGACGGTTTTTAACAATGCGGTTGTTTCTCCTAGTGTATACCGGCAATGTTTAAACCACTGGGATGGGTTCAGTGGTTGAACACATGAGTGTTATTGTGTAACTGGCACACAAGCAACTTGCACATCAGCCATGTTGTTGTTGACTGTTAAATGAAATGCCTTAGGTCAGAATAAGTGTCACTAAAGGTTGTACTACTTATAGCATACTACTTGAAATAACTGGTACTACTATCAAGGACACCTATTGTAGCACCACCTGACTAGTGAGACAATGACAGGTAACACAACCCCTAGTGGTTATTGGTTAAACTAATGAAATGCCGGGAGTAGTGCTCCCTTATGCCATTTTATCCATAAATACATGTTACATTATCTATATCAGGAGGTTGATGTGGATTACTCATAATTAGCAGGTTATTTGTCTGGTTACAAAATGATATCATTGAGAATGGTGAAACATGAGAACTGAGGGAACACCTGAGGTGGCACCACCTGGACAGAACCCATGATTGAAGCACTCAGTGGGTGGGTCTGCCAGAATGGTGCCAACAGGGAAACACCCAGGGACCAAATACAATGAACACAATGATATGCATACCTATTCTGAGCATTAGTCACCCTTAGAACTACTTTCCCTGGCTAAAACTAGAATTCCTAGACCAGGCCTGTAAACAGACAATTAAGAACTCAAGTGTAGCAAGGTTGGCAGCCAGCAGGAGACTGAAGTGTGAGGGGAAATGTTACCATTTAAATAGGTGGCAGCTGATCCACCCTGAGGTCACATGGTAAAAGTGGCGGGAACCAATCAGAAGACAGCACAAAGGCATTGAACCAATCAGTACACGGCAACTTTTGGCACCAAAATGTAATGGCTGCCAGTCTATTCAAACCTCAGTAGAGGTATGAGCTCCCATTTATAATTGGGTATAATTACATATTTAGGACTTGAATATGTCTACTTTATGCATTCAAAGTTTATGACATGCATCCATAACAGGTTTATCAACTTTTTGCCCGATTTAGTTGAGGGCAATTATTGTGCAAAAGGGAAATAAACAGGTTTTGTCATTGATAAATCCAAGATGGCGGGAATAGATTGTGGCGGTTAAATCAAGGAGATGTTTAAGGCCAACATCATAACAGTACTATCCCAGCTCCCTTATCTGGTTTAGCAGTTGTCCTCCCCCTATCTCGAGAGTTTGACACCTGCCGTCTTGACTGGAGTTTCTGGGCTAAGCTGTTGCTTGCCCATTGGATATCTTGTCAAAGAAAGTGTAGATAGTTGTGTCCATTTTCAGACGACAGACAGGCTAAACGCTTACAATATATTTTGCACTATTTAGTTATGACAATGAAAAGATTGTTTGTCGGAAATATTCCTCGCACAGTATCATCAAGTAAGCTATAATTTTCACCAGATTTATTTCAAATATCTTCCCATGCGTTTTCAAAAACCTCCTTTAAATGTTTGACCCATGAGCGATATTGAGCACATTTTCCCCTACTCGCGTGATAGCTACTCCAATGTCAAACTGCATGTATGTATTTACATGTAGTACCAAGTATTAAAAGTTCTAACGCATCTTTTCTCATACGTTTGCAGATGTGTTGCGGAGTTATTTCAACAAGTATGGGCGAGTTTCCTATGCCAGAGTTTTTTTCGTAAGTGAATCTAATTTAAGGTTTCTATACATGCATTTCAAAGGCCGTGTCAAATCAGTTTTCAATGAAAGGCGCAATCATAGCAGCCAATGCCGGTATTTCAGGCATGGTTAACGTCTTGGCTTATGCCCTTGCAATGTTATTATTGAGTGATTCAATCAATTCCTTTCACCATCCATCATGACATGATGTTTAAGTTGGTTGGGTGTTAATGGAGTGTCGAAGTATTTAAGAGTTGTCAAGAAAAAGGTTTCTATGCCAGCCAGTAGGTGGGCTTTGTTGCCAATATTCTTGCATTGCACATTTTTCTGTTTCCAGAGACAATTTTCGATCTGTAACCCAAATATGTACCCCTTTGTACCATGTAAGGTCCAGTCGTATCTGTACTTTAAGTGCTCCATCTAGTAAGGGGTTTATCTGATTATCTCCCTACAGAATTCATGCCTGAAAGTTGAATGATAGCTTTTATTGCCACTGGGTAACAACCAATATATAGTGTCATGTGCTGTATTGACTCTGGTCCCCATAATATATCTTTTCCAGAATTTTTGTTTTAAAAATGGGAATGCATAAAATACAGTAAAACCCTATGGTCATCAATCATAATATGGATCATACTTATGGCTATACACCCCCACCCCCTGAATAATCAAATAATATTGCATCCCGCACTATTTCTGCAGAATTGGGAAACTGGGTACAGTAGAAGATTTGGTGTGGTTCAATATAAAACGTTAGAAGATTCAGAGAAGGCACTCGGTTACCAGGACCACCAACTTGAAGGAAAGAAGGTAGCTTTTGTATTAAAAGTCACACTTTTGCATTATGCATTTTACAATTTGTCGCGAATTTGATCCATAACATTGATTGCATGTGATATGTTGTTTCATTATACATAGGGTAGTTAATTCAGTACTTGTAATTGTTTATATATCTACTGTTTCTTTTCAGCTATCGGTATTTTGGGAAGACCATGACAGGCAAAATAAGAGAACGGAAGATGAACAAGGATTAAAGATGTCGGATCCTGATCAACAAGGATTAAAGATGTCGTAGTTAACAAATGCTCGAATTGTACATAGGTGAAATTGGAGTTACATGTATTTAAAGTTTACGTTTATGTGTCCTACATTTGATAGAAATATATGACAAACCCTTCAACCTATCGATGTATTATACGGATTTTATTGGCTGTAATATGGTGACATATTTTTCGTTAATTCGGTAATCATATGCACATAAAATGGTATGATATATGGCAGTTTACAAGCCAATGCATAGTATTGTACAAAAACTACAAAATGAAATTATATCAATGTTCACACATACTTGTCAATCTACCTTCATTTGTAAACATATTTCTAAATTCTGCATTAAATGCTCCATATCACATCATGATACTTGTACGACGGATGATCAATTTTAATACATGTAGAGACAAATTGTGATTTCAGTTGTTATTTGTGGCAGTCATATTGTCCCTGTGTGTGGCTGTTACGTACTATCCACTGTTTGTCGATAATGTTCACTCCCTGAAATTTCATATGGTGTTAATCTAATGTGTCCTTTACATTACATCACTATATGACAGGCCATGTATCTTTATTTAATATAGATAAAAAAATAAAAAAGTATTCTTACTTCATTTGTTGAGATCTGGCTTAAAAGTATATGCGTTTGGTTGAATAATTTTAATTTGGTGTATCCAAAATCATCGCTTCCAAATGCGTGCCAAGCGTAGGGTATTTTGTCAAATTTGGTTTGACCCTCTCTATTTCCCTACAACAGTGCACTTGTCATATATACATCGAGGGAGTAAAGACAAGCAGTCAATGATTTTACTCTCTCCAAATCATGTGAACTGAAAAGTCTCTAGGCATGATCGGTGATACTCACGGCAGAGCCTGTTATGATATGCACCGGGGCCCGAGGATTAATGTATGGAGACTTCGTTCCGTTGCACACCTAATAATGATCACGAGAAAATTGAAAATACAAAATTATTACGGTACATATCTTTCACGATATTGTTGAGAATTAAGTCGAAAGAGACATCAATCAAACCTTTTTGTCGTACACTGGCCATAAACGCTCATACGAGTGTTCATGTGCATAGAACTGGATGTCTACTCCGTATTTGTAAAAAAGATCCTCCAAACCATATAACTTCAAATCAGGTAAGCCCAGCCTCACCTTAAACACAGAGTAAATTTGAAATTCTTTTGCATCTTATGTTTATATCGGGGCATATGCAGTTCATACACAAATCTGGCATACGGTAGTCCCTAGAATTTAATTCGAATGCATATGACGTGGGTCAAACGTTTCTCCGGTCGTGTTGGTCTATTGTTCTCGGGTTTAAGGTCGCCCATAATAATTAACTGTAACTCACTCCCGCTTCCTGCGTTATACTGTATTAATGTTGGTAAATACCCTATTATTATCCACATTGTTGCACTGCTCCTTCGGGCCATCATTATTGGAACAGTACATGGGTTTGTGGCCCATTGTGATAATCCATGGCCGCTCCGCTCGGTTACTTGGTTTGTTAGCTTCCTATATAAATATATTAAAGAGTACACAACCTCTGCCAATACATTTTAATTTTATGGTACCGGTACATATAATAAATTCATTAGTTGAAGTATTCTATATTTGTTTAATATACATACCCGTGTATCTTAATTCATATGAGAAAATAACAGGTATTTAATCACTTGCTTATTCATTGTACACAAGTTATGAAACGGATACCATTAGGCACAGTGGCCGTACAAAGCAAAATTCAATGCGAGACTTGTTACCATTAGGTCTTTTTCCAACCATCTGTACTGATTTACAATTGTAATCCAATCGTTTGTGTAATAATAGTACAGTTCGGTATCAAAGCTAATCACATGCGCGGGTCCAATGTTGAAGCTGGAAGTGGAATATCACACGTACAAGTTTTATAAAGCTTTGTGATCAGTGTGTGCGAAAATAATAAATCATAAATGCCGTTTTGCTGTTTATGAATACCAATATCATCATGTATATTTACCTGTAAAACAGACTTTCGCCATCTCCTCCAGGCATACTGAAGCGATTTTTATAATTTGAAAAATTGCTGAAATATATAGAAATGCGTTTCAGTGTCAGTTTAATGAATATTTTTACGGGTGATCTAAATTGCACACTTGCAAGCGGAGATGTTTATTGAGAACATACTAGGTGTGCTCGTGGTTTCCAGGACACACCATGTACGGTATATACGCGGCTACTGGCTGAATCTGATTCATGAACGCATCTCCTACACGCGCATTGTCCTGCGAAAAATACACAAAATACATTTGATAAAGGCTTGGAACTTTCAATTTATAAGCACGATATTAATGCCACCCATTAATTCAATTGTAAGTCCAAGCAAGTCCTCATATATCATGGTAACTCACTTCGTACATGTCATACGCAAAGTCGCCTGAAACAAAGAGAATTTTTAACTACCATGTGAACGATCTAACTTTGATATTGTACCTGACTTATTGAATACGTCTTTGCATATGTAAAATGTGTGTATCTAAATATTGGTTACATATACATGTACTAACCTACGTGTAGAATCGCATCGATAGTGCCTTTAGCTGCTTCCTCTTGTAAACTAGGAAGGGATTCGGCCCCTTCATTGCCCATGTCTCCATAGATCGCCAGGGTAGGCTGCCAGGTTTTACTAACCGACATAGCAGTGAAGTAAAACAGATCACTCCATCCTCGGGGACTGCCAGCGTGATAAACTGCAAATGATGGTGATATTCGTTAGGACGGAGTGATCATTCATTTAATATCAGACCCGCCCTGAGGTCACATCAAGATTTATACATTTGCGTATGATTCCGAATTAAAGCGATTGTAATTTTACTGTATTTCTGTCCTGGGTTTAGATCCTGCAGGGTTACCCTGTGTATGTACATTATCCTAGATTCCTTTCCACCGTCTTTGAACCTAGTCGAGTTCCCCATTGCCACTTTGTTCATATCAGAGATGCCATACTCCGCCAGGGTCGGCTGGATGTAGCTCTGGGTCACCCAGGTGATGACCATTTCACTTGGAGATACTGCAACAATTATGATATACATTTGCGATGCTATGTACGTCTATTAGAGCATACTCAATTTAAATGTAAGTACATACTGCATACATGATCTCACCTGTCGATCGACTGGCAAAATAAAATACATATGTATACGTGTTGTCTGATTATTCATATGAAATATTTGAATTATTTCGAAAAGATAAAAGGGAGACTAGTATCTGTTTAATATCATCATTTCGATCAAAAGAAAACATTTTCTATTTCACTATAGGAAGAAGTCGTTATGCTCGTGAACACACTATGAGGCTCTATGTACTTACATCCATAATTAATGTGGACTTGCTCAGGCTGGATCAAAAGTTGTTGAGTTGAGTCTTGGACAAGTCCAAGAATGAGAAATATCACAGGAAGCACCATATCTCGAGGTAAATTGACATTTAAAGCCGCAAACGCATCAACAAAGTTCTGTCGGTGTTGTGTTATAAGACCTTTGTTTTGGTTTACCCCCTTAGAACGGTCACATGATCAAGTAAAGTCACATGATCATTCTACCCAACCCCATCGTATACTTCTCACGTGAGATAACCCTTACTACTAAGAATTAAAAGTAACCACTCTCCTTTGAAATGCACTGGTTTTATTACCACTTTTATACACATTATTTCAGCTACGTACAATTGTATACATGGCAAACAATACCTTTAAAACGAAACATTGAACTGTATATCAAGATATGAATACAAACACATGAAGAGGAACTTATAATTATGTGAATATGTACTAGAACCGGAGCATCAATGTATTTGTATTTTGTCCATCGTTGATCATACATTTTTTTCAGTTACGGGTCGAGTTAAAATGAAAAACAGATAAATGTCATCATCTCTGTGGAATATTACCTAGATAATCACTACAAGCAAACCTCGCCTTAGCTAGAAAATGCCGGCGTGAAGTGCGTGTGTTAAAAAAGAATCAGTACCCTTTTGACGGTGGACAAGGTTGCCGGCCTGTGTATGTTGTCATCACAAAGAAAAATGACTGTAATTATGACACTGTTGTAAGTACATTTACAGTTTAACTGGTAAAATACGAGCGTGTGCATAGATTAGGTCACATATTTTGAATGCCAAAAGCAAGTACATGTACATTGTACACGGAACTTAGAACTGAGCTTACAAACTGCAGAGCCATAACCGAAATCGCGAACAAATGTATACAACCTTATCATATACATGTACGTATATTGACATTTTTTTTAGGGAAATGTGCATTGAAACTGTACAGTGTAGTATGTGGGTACTTAAATTCAACAAAGGATATTTCTCGAATATAATTTACGAAAGAAGGATGGCTACGTTTATGGCAAATCGGTGTGTATGGTAACACGACTATTTATATTCACACTGCTACGTGCAGTGTAGCGATACTGAAGCAAAGGATACCTATTTGGGATGGACAAGAACAAGGAACCTGCAGGTTATTTTATGAATAATGCATTATATATATAGTTTTATCCATATACGAAACGACTGATCATAGTAACTGGTGAATATCATATCACATATGAAAGGCCCCATGTATCCAAATAGTGTACCATAGCTTAGTAAACTTAAAAAATGATTTTATCCAAATAGATTACACGAAGTGCACAAATGTTGTGTACGGCAAAGCCTTAAATACAGCAACCAACGCACACTTGATTATAACTTATATAAACACATACGGATTAATCACAATCATATTTTTATATATCGTATAAAATTGACCAAGTTACCACTTATCATTATATTTCATATTCAAAAATCTAATGGACAAATTTGAGCGGTACACTTTGCGTTAAGATCTCTGATGGTGCATACCAGTTTGTTAAGCTAATCGATCTCATCACAATGCCTAATAATTGTAGCACTACGGTATGCAAGCTGGAAAACGTGACTGACAGATCGATTTCTGGCATTGATGCAACACTTTTCTAAAAGAAAGTAGCGCTTCTCGAACCGAACTGTGCGAAGATTAAGAACCAATGCGCTTTCAAAGTTCGTGCAGATTGTTCAAATAACCCAATGAATAATGCATTTTATGCTTCCAGATCTAGATGTAAAGCTGGCATGCCCAGGACTCCACAAGCTCATGTGACGTTGTATTTACAACATGAACCTCGAGTGCACTTAAATTGTTCGTATCACAATAACGATGTTAAATCCTAGCTGACATATGAAAAGATGTCGTATACAGCTCCGTCTTGGAAAAATCTGTGAAATTTGTTATCAGTCCCGGGCTTTAATTGAAAAGTCCTTGGAATCATCGACATATAATTTATTCCCACTAATGTGAATTCCATGTCAATACAAAGTACATCCAAATCCTTCCAGTGCATGTGTTAGTATCCTTACGAGGAATTCCTGTTTTTATCCAAAGAGGTTCACGTGCCTGAACTGCCACGAAGTCATCTTAATAATAAACTATTGTTCAAGTGTTGACCTTTGCCATTTGACAACGGTACATCAGTCAGTATTTCAGTCAAAGTGGCAGGTACATGTCTTAATACAGTATAATACACAGAATCCGGTTGATTGGGTAGTTAGCACTATCGAAAATTCCTAAGATCACAAGCCCAGCTG
>JAXGGS010188634.1:0-14803 GCA_035585475.1 Armandia brevis
TAGTATGCATCAATTCTTGATACTAGGATATTGTAGATGAAATTGCCATAGATTGGATTTGTTGTTGAATGTTCCAGTTCTAGTGATATGATTGGTCCTTTAGATCTTATTGTCTCTTTATCTAGTTTTCCTTTGCTACTGTTAATGAAATTCAAAAGCTGGCTGAAAGTATTTGTGAATGGACCATTGTATACTTTTAACCGTTCTAAGTTTATTATATGACTTAAGTTTAATGCTATGTCATAGCTAGAAAAGCCTCGCAACTTCCATTGTAGCCTTTGGAATTTGGGATGACGCTCACTAGTAAATGTATAATCATTCCATCGATGCAGATAGCTTTGTTGTTTTTCGGTTAGTTGTACTACTCTGGAATGAGGATTAGCTTCTATTTTACCAATGTCCATTGAATCATAAGCCAGGGCAATGCTAATCGGACTAACTCCAGATATATTTACATCCAAAGAAATCAAACTTGAGCTTGCAAAGTATGAAAACATGTCCCTAGTTCCGCAATATTTTACAATGGATACCGGTTCAGTATGGTTATCCTCCTTAATGGACATTTTATCATATGGACATTCATCACCAGAGTAAGGCATTTTGAAGTTGGAGAATGTTATATTAGCTCTTAGCTGGTGATGCGTCCGTATACGGAATCGCCATTTTATTGGGACAGATGATATCGAAATTATCTGCGCTTCTCCCATGGGTGTGTTCAGATAAATACCACCTGTACTATTTGGTACAATTGTAAAACTAGATGTTTTAAACATTGCGTTCTGCGCTTGATCCATGCAGATATGAATATGCATTCTGGTAATGACAAGGGTATTATATCCTGTCAGAAATTCCATATCTCCTATTACGACATCAAAACAAATGTGTATGTACCTTTTTATGATAAGGTGCCATTTTGAGCTCTCCCTACTATCGCTGAATGTGATGTTGAATATTGTGAATCCGACCAGGATGTACTTTATGCCTGTGAATCCCATCTTGTAAATGTAGATAAACCAAAAGTGTTGTAACCTACAAATCCTAGATTGATCGCAAAAAAAAGTATTGAGAATTTATTTTAAAATACTCAAATCCAAGCTTACTCGAAGAATCCGTTGAGAAGCAAACTGATCAGTACCTTTCCTCATGACAGCCAAGCCAACTATGACTGTCTTGGTGTGAGGTTTTACTCATGCTCTTTCTAATCTGAGTAACCAGATATTTACTACTTAAATAAATCTGAAAGCTATTTCTGAAACATACAATTCAGTAAGTCAGGTTCATATTACTTAAAAGTTTGGATTTTGTTCAAATTTAGTATCGCGTTATAACAGTTTCGAGACTTTAATTGGAGCTTCCACTACATTTAAACCGCGAGGGATCAATAGGAGCAAAGGTAATAATATTTGGTTGAACTTCCAGCTCATAATACTTTGCAGTAAGTTAAATAAAATAATTTCATTGTTTTGCACATGTTGTGTTGATCTTTGCGTAGAAATAATTCAGTTTAAAGTATGACATTCCACTGACCTTCCGTGGCGTGAATTTCAAATATATTTTACACATCCGTGCTTGAATTTATTTGAAGGTCAGAATGTCATCTCTTAATGCTGTATGTAAGAATGAAAATTGGCTTTCTAGTGAAAATTATCTTGTTGGCAAGTTTAATTTGATCTTGGATCATATAAGTGTCACTCTGATTTCATAAACAGTTATAGTGCAAACTGAATCTTTTTCTGTAAAATGTTTAAAATGTATCTTAAGAACAGATTAAGAACTGAGGGATATTTACAGGGCGGGTCGTTATATTACCCAGGCGGGCTGATACCTTAATCCTCAGGTAATGTGTGGATTAATCAGACATTTCAACTATTCGGTTCCAGCTTCTGGCCGAAGAGCTGCATTTCAAATTTGACTCTTGAAGTGGAAACATTTTCAACTTGTTCATGTTTTCAATTTTCAGAGTGCCTTCATCTGTTGAAGTTATTTCAGGTAAGATAACTCAAGGTTATTCTACGGAAAGCATTTTTAAACATGGCTGACTTGTCCGGTGTGGGTCACTCAGGTGTGACCATGAGTGATGTCACTTGCATCGCGATGCGACAAATACGGTGTGACAAACCCCAAACAACTATTGACACGACATAAACAATGACACATACATGTAAACAATAAACATAGCATTATTGGCGATAAACTTTATTATTCAACATTATCTTCATATGTTCAACCTACAAAGATAAGAAAAAGCTCAAGTGTTTGAATCATAAGGTGAAGAACAAATCCACATGTATTTTGAGATGCAGGCAAAATTATTTATCAACGTGAGCAGAAAGCAGAAATAATATAAGAATATGTGTACATAAAATCAAAGGCCTGTGTACCAAAACGTCCACTGAACCCTGTAATTTGGATCTTGATACGTTTGCTGGACTTAATCGGCCTCTCCTCCCACGAACCACGCTACGAAACAGACACATAAGGTGAAAAGGCGATATGGAAACACGTAGAATGAATGGATTATCCTGCAAACGAGTATTATTATTCCGACGCTAATATTTCAATATTAATTAGTAGTACTGGTTTAACTACTCACCGGGCATTTATTTCTGTATTAGCTTATGTTCATAGTACGTTGTCATATTGAAGCTACTCTTGATGGTCTATATGAAGCAGGGTATTTCTAATAATGTCTAAAATGTGAACGTATATACAGATGTCGATCAAGGTAGTAAAGGTCGTAGTTCAATCTCAACGACAAGCCCAGTAGCCATCTACTTTATTAGTATTCAGTTCACTTTGATTTGCACCACAAATTATCAAAACAATCAGGATTTAGTTGAGACATGATAATGAGATATAAAGTGAGGGATATCAAATTATTATCACCGAATCAGTCGGCTTTTAATTGAATACAAACTGGTGAATCACAGTATGCACTTAAACTAACAAGGTCCAATTAAAATTGTTTGAAATAAAACTTTTAACAGAAAAAGAGGATTACTGAATTGGTGTTGTTAAGGTATTGTTAATTTTTTTTATTCTGTTGTTTTACGCTGTTGCATCTTCTAGAAGGGTACTTGTCTGCCTCCCCCGCGCTCTCCCCCTCCCTCGCTGCGCGGTCGCTTGTCGCTGCACTTGGCTGCCCACCGCCACACCGACAGTCCCCGTGCACTGTGTGCCCCGCTACATCTCGTCAGTCACAAGCGAGCGGCCAGGCCCCCTTCACACACACACATATATCACACAGCCACCAACCAGCGCGCGCCCGGTTCTAACGAGCTCCTGGCATCGAGTGTCACAGTGTCACGGTGTCAGCAACTGGCGCATTTAACTTGCTGCCAGTCGCCGTGTGAGAGACAGCGGGGGAGAGGTGCTTTAGGAATAATAGTGTTAAGCTGCCACCGCCGGCCGGGTAACTGTGCACTAGGAACGTTACAGTCGGAGGCAATTTCAGTTCGGATAAACCGCGAGTGTGTGCGTCTGAACACGAGGATACATTGACCGCGACAGTAAAAATGGATTAATTAATGTGAGAGAGAGAGAGAATATGGAGACATGTTTCGGATACAAGTTCCGCACGCTTGTGGTTAAGTTAGCGTGAAGTGACGGAAGCTCGGTGTCAGGAGAAGGGACGTCCTGCTGCAGCGATGGAGACCCTTGAGGAGAGAGGCGACATCACCTACACGGTCACAACAGCTCCGGTCAACCTCGGGTCGTCCGAGGGGAAGGGCTCCCCCGCCCTGGGTAACATCGGGGAGGAAAAGGAGAAGGGCTCCCCCGCACCGGGCACCCTCGGGGAAGGGAAGAACTCCCCAGCCATAGGCACCCTGGATAACGGGACGGGCTCCCCAGCCCTGGCCCCCCTCACCCTGGGTAACGGGAAGGTGTCCCTGGCCGGGGAGGTTGCCATGTCCCCCGGAGAGTCCACCTGGGAAGGCCCGGACGGGTGTGGGGAGGTGCTGACCGTGCGCTGGAACAAGGAGCCCCAGGATGTGTCCGCATTCGCCCAGCGCTGGGATCTCCCTCAGGTAACACTTAAAATTACAAATAATAGCATATAAAATACACATCCGTGAGAACACAGGATTATTAATTATTAATACACTTTAGTGTATACATGTAGAACCACGCAATATGTCCTCACGTATTTTGCTACGATTTGCTTCAATTCGCTCAGCAAATCTACGAACGGGAAAGGTCCATCTTCGGCCGTCCAGGCTATATGATTAAAGGGACCATATAGAACGGGTCATTCGAATAACACTTGTATATAGCGATAGGCATATGTATGATAAATATATATACATGAAAAGATGGAGGCCTAATAATTGAACTGTTAGCTGGTGCCTAATTAATTATCCCATTGTATTCATCACGTCTAATTATTACGTATATGTAATTGTGATCAGGTGTAAGGTCGCGTAAGGTCGATATCGATATGTTTAGGATATGGATGGCACTTCACGTTATGATGCATTCATAAGCGATGGGTTCATATTCCAAATACGCAGCCAGGCTACCCATGGTCTGATCATATGCTCGCATTTACAGTGTGTATTTGATACGGGGAGTCGAACTTCAGTATCTATAGATAGCCGATCTATCTTTATCTTAATCCATCTCTATCGTGTGATTTACCTAGATGATCTAATACGGTACGCGTGATCCGCTATACAGCTTAACACCAGAGCAGACGTCTAGATGTCTTACAACAGTGAGTATTTCTCTGTGATTCACGGTCGCGTAGTGATGAGAAATATCAGCAGTTATTGTGGGTGATGTGTGTCGTGGATAGAGGAGGCCTATTGAATGTTCACACTAATTAGACAACTATGAACCGGTTGAGCGCAGGTTATATTTGAATACGTTTTTCTTACGTACTCGGCGAAGTTCGCCGGTGCGGCAGTTTTTGCGGTTGTCTCTTGAGATTCTACACCAATGTTCTGCAGTTTAGTCAAATACAAAAGGCGCGAGTATTTGAAGCAGTCGCCTGAAAAACCGCACCGAGCCGTAATTTATAGATGTATAATAAATCGCGTTATTGTCTCGTCGGAATTCTCGGATGTTTTATCACCCGGTGTTTTATTCAGATTTAAATATTTTTATTTTGTCTTTTTTGTTGTCAGGTGGTTCGCCTGTCTGGAAGTGGTTTTAAAGATTTCGACCAGCCGCTGTTGTTGTACGCGGCGAGGAGAAGCACGAACCTGTCTGCGAGCTGTGTGCGCTGGGACCAGAGCAGTCGCGAGTACACAGACGCCTCCTGTAAACTGGTGATCCCCCTAAATTATCCCGGTAAGTGTCTTTTACATACAATATACCCTCGTTATAACGTGATATACTGTAAACACTCACTATAACACGTGTAAACTGGTGATCTCCCTAAATTATCCCGGTAAGTGTCATTCACATACAATATACCCTCGTTATAACGTGATATACTGTAAACACTCACTATAACATATATAATCTAGCGATCTCCCTAAATTATCCCGGTAAGTCGCTCACCGGCATTCTTATACAATATACCCTCGTTATAACGTGATATACAGTAAACACTCACTATAACACGTGTAAACTAGTTATCTCCCTTAACCATCCCGGTAAGTGTCATTCACATACAATATACCCTCGTTATAACGTGATATATGTCTCATACTGTTAACGAGGAGCCCCCTATAACGTGTGTATATTAATATGTATGTGTGTCTCTTTTCATACGAAAAACGCGTTATAACGAGTGTAAATTTGTCATCCAATTAAGTGTCTCTCTTATCATACAATAGGACCGCGTTATAACGAGTGTAACGTTTCGATCTCACTTAGCCATACCATCAAGCGTCTCTCTAGTGAGGCAATCTTGTGTATAACGCGGGTGGCGTTAGACAGTGCTAAAAACCACGTTATATGGAATAACATGTATTGATATGAGAAATCATTCAGTGGGACTGCGTTAGAACGTGTGATATTATCACGTGACTCTCAAAACAACGCGATTTTCTCTCCATGAAGCTGGATTGATTTGTACATGTAGTTACTGTGTTTAGTTTTCCTGTAAAATCTTGCATCCGACTTAAATGTACAACCCCTATAAGGCGTGTTTATTAATGAAGCTTGATTGAATTTTGTGTCTAGAGTTATGATGGTATTCAATGTTTTTCTTCATATTACAACATTCAGAGCCACGCACAGTGCAACACATATCTAATTGATTATTCATTTCGTCGTTTCCCTGTCATCTCATCATACACGTTTAGTGATTCACCGAGAAGTGGCTCCTCTATTCAGATTTTATTGTCGATTCCGTGACAAATTCCTGTTCAGACGAGCCACGCCAAGCTGGGAAATAGTTGATGTTTTACACAGATCAGAAAACCGCTCGTGCATATTACACAAAGCGCACGTGTTAACCGCGGAAACACATCTCCGGCACATGCCGCCTTGATTAGCATACCTGTGAGGTGAACACTGTCAACATCCTCAATCTGATTAGATACATGCGCTGCGTCTACAGAAACTATTTATTTATTCAATTTTTATTGAAGCTTTTATCTCGCGCAAGACAGTTAGCGCGCGCAACTAAAGGCGTACATACCTACGTTTATAAAATGTGAGATGGGGTAATTGGAAAAGAATAATATGATATAGAAACGTAAATTCCGCCTTCAAGTACCCTGTCACACCCTGCCCGACACAACATGATGACATAATAAAGTCTTCTGTGAGGGACATTTATACATTCTGTCTGAATACGGGGAATTACGTCACGTGGTATCTGATTGAAAGGTAAATTTGCACAGCCCGGGCTGTAAATGGGCGAGGAATGTGAATTACGGGTGTTATTGTTTTGACAGGCCGCCCTTAGAAAGTCGCCGACCACTTGAAACAATTACCATATACCTAGCGTAGTTATGGGAGATGCCGGGTAAATTAGTTTCCGGGTGAATGGAAGCTGGGCGCTTGTAAAGTGTCGTGACTGGACGCGAAAGTTGGCCAGGTGTAATCATCATTGTTGCGCTCGGAAAATATTGACTTTCTAGAATTAATTCGCCGGCAAACATGGTAGTAAAGCCGGCTTTATACGTGGGAAACTATTATTTCTACAGGTGGCTCGGATATCCACCGGTTACAATTATTCTAACCCCATGTGTGCGTCGTGTGAACCGGGCCTGTCTTTTTATGTAATTAAATTGGAGCTTGGCGACTTTGTTACAGTTACATGTAACATTGTGTATAACGTGCAAGTGGGTCGTTGTGGACACTCTTAAAACCCGCGTTATATCGAATCAACATGTTTTCCTATGAGGAGAGATCTCTGACCCGCGTTATAGATAACAATAGAAAACAATCAGATCGGGGGACTCGAGAGACCAATATTATATCAAACAGCATAACATCGGTCATCTACATGTATATAAACCCTGTCACCATCTCACTAGGTTCTTATTCATGAGTAATATAGGCCGATATCAAAACTCATCTACTATATATAGGCTTACTCCAGTCATGTGATAGACCATGGTATCACGCATGTATGGACAGTATGCTGTGTCTAGAGATTGTTTACTCTGTGCGATCTCTGATAAAGCAATGAACTAGTGACAATAAGATGCGCGGAACATAATAATGAGCAACTGTAAAGCATTGTGACATACATGTACTCTAGTATACCATAGTGTTCAGTACATTTACATCAAATAATATACATGTACATGTGCATGTACCGCTTAGTGAACTAGATGACATATATTATTATTACTATAAGTGACACGTCGGCCTATTTTAACATCCACCGTGACTGCCCAATGATCAAATAATCTCCTACCATAATGATCATTCGTTTGGACATACAAAGTTCATGTACAATCATAACATGCAAGGCTACTCCCTACTGAGTCGTGATTTATTGCACGATTTATTGGTAAATAATATCATTATCACGACTCTCTAGCGAACCAGTTTTAACATGCATGTGATTCATGGGGTAGGAATTAGAAATGTACCTATATTCAATCTCGGATCGATTGAGGCATAATATCAGCAATTCTAAGTGATTGGTTGTTTTCTTGAATTACTTATTGCTTCGATATACAGGCCAAATACTCCCATGGACTATTATTTTTGCATATCAAAGCATGCCCTGCATGTGTATAGATCACTGTTATCCAACCCCTTCAAGATGTAATCATCGTAGTCCTATGAATTATGGAATCGAATAAAACAGACTCCAATTCCCAACACCCCTTTTACATTACTAAATCGAGTCCCTTCGATCTAACGATATGGACTAACTAATAATTGATATTTTTAAAACTGCAGACCTGTATCTATTGAAAGGGTTCATTAGAAATGACAAAGGATCGGCGTGTTCTGGTTCTGGGGGGTGTTTTGGGCCAACAACGCTGGGAGGGGAATCTACTGACTCTCTTAATCAATAGCATTTGAGTAAAAAAAAACGGTTGCAATAACACACCGCATCGCGGGGGACAACTGTCAATAATTATTGTGTTTAAAACTGTGGTCCTGAATCATAATTTGACCTAATAGTGTCACTTTATTTATGTCCTATTGGTGAAGTAAGACAACCGGGGAGCTGGTGGATATATCAATCAAAAATCAATCAAATCGATCGATATACCGTAGTCTCTCTTACTATCATTCACCCTCTAATTAATGCGGTACTCCCTATCCCTGGGCCATTCGGCGTTAAAATCACATCGTGAAATCTTGATTTACCGGGTTTTTTTTTAGCTATAAAAGAAATACTCATCCTCCTAATTAGCGCCAAATTGCTGTGATTTGCATTTCTGAAAATTGATTATACGCGGCTTAAAGTGGAATCTGCGAAATGCATGATTTATTGTGTTTTCATGCCAAAAAGACAAATATGATGCGCTATGTTGTAACAGATTATATTCCTGACCATGCCTGAAAGTTGACTCGACGCGGAATAAAATACCGATTATACGGCACGAAGTATTTAACTATAAAAATGAGGCTGCGCAGATAGGTGACGAGTTTTGAGAGATACTGCGCACGATTCACTGTGATTTAAGTAGATTCCTGGTGTCAAAGTTCTTCAAAACCTGATCTTATTTACCGACACCCTCGACATTTACAAGGGAGAGCCGATTCACCTCTTACTCACCGTGCGTCGCGCCCGCATCGATCTCAAGTGATTGATTTACGTGTTGTCGTGTATAATGATGAGCTACTCGAATCCGTGCAATCACTCATCGAGAGCTCGCTTAAACACTTGGTGGTTTTAATGTATTGTCGATATATGTACCGTAATTATCTGATTTAAACTCGCGTTCCTTTAACTCCCAGACTGAGCTAAACTGATGAAATATGATAAAACAGGTTAGTAGGGTTCAATTTAGGGGACATTTAAAAAGGAGCCAACCAGTCAGTGGTGACAATTTTATAATTTCGGAATCGGTCTGGACTGATATCCGAGTTGGGCGTTTTTTGGAGGGATTATGGTAGTATATATATATACACTATCACACTCAAGTTATACATGTACGCACTGTATATCAGTATCTGAATCCACTCGACACATTTACCTCCTCAAAGGGCACTGGTCTATAAGCTGGTTCTGACTTGATACACAGAAAGGCGCAACGCATGCATTAATGATATCATAAGTTTAATATCATCGACCAGAGAAGGTGTGATGTATAAATTGAGCGACCCACAGCTAGGCTAGTCTAGAGGCAACACACTGGAGTAAGTAACCGAGTTATTCATTATGCCTGGGAATTTAATTTGACACACATTGTCAAGTCATATGAATATACGTTCATGTATACCGTGTGCATGCGTTTGTATGATGCATATCTACATATATGCGATGTACATGTATACATTTATGTACATGTACATTTATTTTTCGACTCAAAATGGTAATAGGAGGGCTCTGCTGTATATATATGTGTGGTTAAATATGGGTGTCTAAACAGTTATGCATAGTTTTTACACGTACATTACTTTTATACATGGAAATAGAGTTCATGATTCGTCCATGATAATTGCAATGTGTGATATGGTGAGGGGAATTGATCATATGTAGCTTTTGATATTATGTTAAGCACTGTCGGCTTTTCCTGATTTACAAAGATATGCTTTAACCCTAGGCCTCCTTTTGGATAGAATTACCTTTATCGTATTTAACATTGATACATGTTTGTTGATTTATTTTATTATGATATACTGTACGCTGGCCAATACATATATGCGTCTGCAGTTATTCGAAACAACTTATTCACACGGAAGAGTCTCGGTGCGTCGAAGTTCTCGAGCAATATCGTGAGAGTTCCAATTAACGGAACTTCTAGACTCGGGTGGTTTACGACTGAGATGTCGACGGGGGTTTTATTGGCATTTACACGTATTTTCATATTTATGTAAAGTACTGTACATGTACATGTATATGTATGTTATTCCGTCATTTGCCCTTAATTTACATCAATAACAAAGACAGGAGGCAGTCTAAGCCTTAGTTTGACATGCATGATTTACAGTATAATCATATATATATATACTGTACATCAGCGCATTGTTTTAAAGAAAAACTCGGGTGATGGCGCATAATTATCATTTCCCATGCGATCCCTGCGCCACTGTCAAGGGTCGGGCATCCAGTGCTGCCATCATTACCAACGCAAATATCATTTGTGGCGTTCCGACTGAAACCGGGCGAACGTGGCCGCCAATTTGCTGGATAAAAATACGCAATTTCAGTGGTTATTAGCGGTAATTACTTTCAATGAGATCAGTGGGGATCAACGTATTTCCTGCCATTGCCTGCCGTATAACATGATTTATAGCCTGTCATAACTTCGTATTTATCACTTTATTAGTGAAAATTGAAGTGGTCGAGAAAAATCCCTCAAAATTAGAGCATCTGCGATATGACATGATCACAAAACATTAAGTGCATTTCAAGGATGAATGGATGCTTGATTGTATTAATTTTCTAGCGTTGTATTGCCTTTTATAAGGTGATAAATAGGCGTTGGATTAGGATAAATGGACGATTTCACTCCTTTGAAGATATTTTTTTAGGATTGTCACTCGAGTTGGGCACACGTGCAAGCACTCGATGCCAGTCTGTCAAGTGACCATCCAAGTTTATAGATTACCAAAAACTATGACTGCTCTTGAGCCGAGCTCCACACAACAGTGTTCACACTGTCGTACCAGCCTTCGTCAAAAGCCACCCGGGGGAGGGAGAGAGGGAATGCCACCGATTCTAAGCCAAACTTCACACAGTAATCCTGAAGCTCTCGAGTTCGAGATATTGACACTGGAGTCTTGTGCTACTATCTACTGATTTCATTCGAGTGGACTTGACAGATACATGTGCGTGTGCACATATATATGTCTTTGCATATCTTGCGACTTGGATAGGGGTTACATTCGGGAGATGGATGTATTTCATCACGATATTAGATGGTTGTGTCTTGGACCGGCTTTTGCTACGTGTTGATAAGAAGGGTGGCGGAGTCTTAGAGTCAGAGTGGTGGATTTGCGGTGTTGATGCCAAGGGTTGGTCGCCAGTTTCCTGAGGCCCCTAGCTCTATCCTCGACACGGTAAGATCTTCACAGGCAGGTCTACGATGTGATAACTCCGTACATGTACGTGTATAGCCGACGTACGTTCATGAATGGGTAATACAGGAGACTGTCGGCCTGCCACCTGCACAGCCGGCTCTAACCAGCCTGCCATGGGCGGGTATATACCCCCGACACACATGCCTTTATCAGGAATGCCATGTTGTCAGCATGCAAGCTAAATATCTTAAAGAGAGAGCAATACATATTTATAATCAATATAAAGTCAAATGTCAGAGATACTTGAGGTCCATTTGTAAGTGTCTGCACTGTCGATAGTTGAGATATATTACCAGTAAATTATGCGTGTGGCGTTGATGATCTCAACATTTTCACGGCAGAATCAAAGTGGTCTTCGGAGTAGCTTTATGTTCCTCTGGCCCGCGGGCATACCTGCTTGTTAACTGCTGACCTTAAGTTCACTCACACGTACGACATGGGCCACTTTGTACATCGGGAAAGCTTGAATAATGATTGTGTTTTTGTGTTACTGAAACTGGTCGTCTTTTCGCAGAATAGGAGGTTAAATACTCATTGATGAACAAAAAGGCAGCGGACGGAATATATTGTGGAAACCGGTTGATGCAAATCGATATGCTTTGTGTACCCCATTAACGAGTGCAGGTTTCGCCAAAGAGTTCAATCGGTCTAGTTAAGTTGAATGAAAAGTTGGACAAGTTGAATTCGATCTAGATAAACGGACATGCCATGGCTTCAGTCAACCTTCAAAATTGTGATTTTGCTGGATAAACTGCTGTGAAAATCCGACCTACAGTGCACATGTGTATCATTAAGCACAAATCTTGACCTCTTTGACCTCTTTGACCTATTTGACCTCTTTGACCTCTTTAACCTCTTTAACTTCTTTGACTTCTATGACCTTTACACCACGTTGTCACTCCTAGTTGATCACCTACTCACGTGATCTATGAATAACCATGGCGACGATGAATAGGTTTTTCTACTGCCACAATCACCGCTATTAAACTGATGTGTTTGGCACCGGTCTCCCCGTCCTCTGACGCAGGCTGACGTGTGAGAGATGACCGCGACTGTCTTTGATATCGCTCCTTCCCCCGTCACCGTTTCTTCATCACTTGGCGCGCGGGTTGAGAGGTTCTCGCGTGGCCCGGGGCGGGTAGAAGAAAGTCGGCGACCCTGTCACCGGGCCCGGGTACTGAAGTGTCGTAAACACGACGAAACGCTCACTTCTGCCAACACCCGAGCGGCGCTTCACAATGATGAGCACCGTGAAAGTGTTTTCCAGTTTTTTTGTAATCCCAACAGGGCCAAACTCCGAGCAGCCTTGGGTGAGAATATAAATCATTTCATCTGCAATGGAGTCCATATTCAAGATTTTACTGCGTGAGAAAAAAGAAATACAACAAATGTTTTTAACACTGTTTATTTTCCTGCCGGATCATTCAATCAGGGGCTCACCTGACATATCAAAGGAAATTGACCTTGCATAGGTTTAACTGGTACTAGCTATTCGATGAAAGGTACAGATCGCTTTATAATGTGAAATAGATGATTACTGGTTAGGCGGTATCCTGCAATTTGTACACTGTAGTCTAATACATGTATTCCGAGCCAAGGCTACTAATTGTAGCCTATGTCATGGCGGGGTCAAGTTTACATGCGTGAAAGCAATGGGTGGCCATCAGCACATATAACATCACTGGCTACATGCATGACAAATGACCCCATTTCAGGGTGAATGCAAGAATATACTAATACTAGTATAAGTAGATGTATCTATAAATATCTTATAAGGTCATACCTGTAAATGGACAACTCTGATCACAGGCCAAATATTTTCACGAACTCTCAACGCTATTAATAGAAATTGGCCACCTCTCCCAGCCATGTACCGTTAATGTACGATTTGATATTCAGTCAACCGATAGAATTTGGAGGGCACCCGGTTAGGACAAATTTTAAATCACAGACTCGCAGGGGTCCTATCAATAATGTATTTTATGACCAGAGGGTCACTCTTCATAAACGCTACCTTTTGACACCCAAACAAATATCATAGTACGGGGAACTCGGTACTAACATAGTCTAAACGTTTTGACCTTGAGTTGCGTATTCAGCTTTAACCTCAAGAATCTTCATTTGATTCTGAACATCCGCGGAGGTGGTCGAGTACAATTCAAATACAATAGAAACACGTAGTCACGGTGGTTGTATTGATACACGTGCCTTACACCTTTGTATGTTATTTATCCGACTATTTCCCATCATTTATTGCCTTGTCACGCCGCTGGTAAGTTGGTGGGTGACATCTGCCCTCTAACGCGTGTTTGTGTGACACAGCAGCCGGGTCACCGACCGAGACATGATGCGCCTTCTCAGAAAGTCAAGCGTTTAATATTCCAACCACTTAATGTTTGTGTCGCGTAGAATTGAAACTCTGTGAGACTAGAAACCCTCTCGTCATTGTCAGCTCGAGTTAAATATCACCAACCGTTTATGAATATCCGCAGCGAGACAAATAATATGAAAACAACCATCACATTTAATTAACTTCTCAAATGCACAGATATACTGAACATTCGAACACATCCTTTTCCTTCAAGAGAGAATATCAATCTAGTTATAAATTCGATTTATGCATGTGAATATTGTTCAGGCTTTTGTACACACACATTGATAGTAATGTGAATATTCATAATGCGAATATTGAATTATAAAGTACCGTATATATACGCTTGTATATCTTATATTATTAAATCTAATTGGTAGTGCCGAATGTAAATGATACGAAGCTAAGCTTACGTGAGATTATAACTTCAGCCCTCTGTTTATTTGTAGGCTGGTTTTAATTCTGGCGGACTAGATTATAACTTTGAGCAGTCCTCTGTTCATTTGTAAGCTGGTTTTTATTTCTGGCGGACTAGATTATATCTTCAGTCCTCTGTTTATTTGCAGGTTGGTTTTTATTTCTGGCGGACTAGATTATATCTTCAGTCCTCTGTTCATTTGTAAGCTGGTTTTTATTTCTGGCGGACTAGATTATATCTTCAGTCCTCTGTTTATTTGCTGGTTGGTTTTTATTTCTGGCGGACTAGATTATAACTTCAATCCTCTGTTTATTTGTAGGTTGGTTTTTATTTCTGGCGGACTAGATTATATCTTCAGTCCTCTGTTTATTTGCAGGTTGGTTTTTATTTCTGGCGGA
>JAXGGS010188745.1:0-16799 GCA_035585475.1 Armandia brevis
TCTGTACAATACAAGGGTAAAGTTCTCCCTTCCGAATTCTATATCAAAATCATTTAATGTCTGGTATTGGTTTATTGAGCACAGAGCTTTTTGTTTTTTAGTCATATATTTTCAATGCCAATTGTACAAAGCAAACAATGCTTTAAATATTTTAAAGTCGTTGTTATATTTTTAAAGTAGACCAGAGTGAAATTGTATATCAATAACGTTACCGTTTTCCCATGTCGTATTACAACTCATTATATAGATTGATTGTCAATGAGTTTGCTTTCAGTCAAGCCCTTAAAACTACTATTGATAATAAGTAACAGCTTGTTGATAAGTTTATATAATAGATCCCCGATGAAAAACAATTTAAGTGAGTTCATTGATAACTTTCAAGATCCGAATTTGTACATTTTGCTAAGATATTTAGCGTGTTAGACCTTCGGCCTATATAAGGGGGTATATCGAATAATGATGACTTTTCTTATATATGACCTCATATAATTCAGTCGAAAACTGCAAGTTCGGATGTAATAATAGTAACATGCATAAACATCGGAGAATCCGTAATTCTCTCGGATAATTCATGCTCATAAGTTCTTCTATAACAATACGATTAATAATAAAATGCTGTCGATCAGATTTATGACATCGTGTTTTAATTTCAAATCTCTAATGCATACCTTGATTTATTTTTAAATGGATTGAAAAGCATTGGATTATACGCCCAATTAAATGATGTCCATATCCAGCTTACTAGGACAATGTATATATAGGCTGCATAAAATTATTAAATAGTTTATCAGGCCTGCCCGCATAGGCCTGAGACCCTCCCGCATCCCCCTTTTTTATTTGGCTTCCAAAAAAAACAAAAAAAACGTACCTGCCGCATCCTCTTTCTCAGAATTGAAAAAAAACACCTGCCGCACCCTCCTTCTCAGCTGCCGCCCTCCCGATTTGGAGCGAAAAACACCAAAAAATGGAAAAAAGGGCCCCCGCACCCCCTGTTTCATTTCAGAAAAAAACTACTGCCGCACTGTCCCTGGCAAAAAAAACAAAAAAAACCTGCCGCCCGCTCCCTCTGCTTGAGCAAACAAAAAGCTTGAGAAACTAATCATTAATTTTACGCAGCCATACGTGCACATTTATAATTACCACATTCATGGGGGATCTCGTACGGGGACTGTCGCGTACTGTAAACACTCTACTCGTAATTCGTGATTTTACTGATAAACTGTGACACGTCATGACATCGATACAAACTGCCTTTATAGCTCGAATAACTGTTAAGTAACTATAACATCAACTAAGGCTTTATCCTGCCCTAACCCTGTATATTAGGGAGGTCTGGATCTTACATGAAGGCTTCGGATATTTACATGTTGATATCTATGAGGATATGTCGATAGTCTCCTCGCCATAAGATTTTTTATTTTTTTATTTTTTGAAAAACATACAAACCAATATCATAACAAGGCAGTGGATTGTAACTCTGAATATAAATATATCATCAAATATAGTATTATGCTAGAAAATCGATGAAATTGTTTTATTTGGACGGCCATCATTCAGTAGCAGCTCCTAATTACTCACAATATTTGGTTATGATAAACAAATCATTTCCGTTGTCATTTCCTGAGTATAATCTCCTACGAACTTTGAAAATAAGATTGTATATGGTTGGCGACTAATATTAAGGGTCTATCTATGAAGCGTAATTACTGTGATAATGGATAAGACCGTATACGCGTAGTTCGATTTCGAGGTGTCTCGATAAATTCTTTAACACAGCTGTTTGTACAGTGTGTGAAGTGTTTGAAGTGCTGTCATAGCTCGATAGATCTTATTTCCCAGGTGCTTTCAACTAATTTCCCTCTTGTGACTATGTGGGTAAGGGACAAGTTACATAAATCACGCATTTATGAGTTTAGACACACAAGTCACCGATGTATTTGTCCCGTATAAGTTATCCGTTGATATACACGACTTGATCATAAATGTCAGCCGATCATTAAACCATTTAATTCTTCGTTTATAAAACCTCTTGCATAGGAACCTAGTGCGTACTCTTTTGTCGAAGCATAATGTAAAAGTGCATGTACATGTGTACATCTGTATTTCAACCGTGCTTCGAACAACCTTAGATCTATGACCATACGCCATCGCCGGTCCCTATTCCGTGTACTATTATGTCGAGACTTTGAATCATATTAGACTTATCATAATGAGACACACACCACATCCACCTAGGACACGGTATCAAAGAATTTATAATGCTGTCAGCAATCGCTTTTGGTATAAATCATATTTCGATATACTTGTAATTATGGTACGTGCGCCGCTATCGTTCTCAATTGTTGGATGTTACATTATAACTTTAAACAGATGAGTTTAACCCCACCATCGGTTTGTTGGCCCGTACATACCCGCCAATATGCAAGAGCAGTGGCTATGAACACAAGAAGTTGATCGTGGGATAGAATCTACTACACAGAACAATGCCCGTCCCTAATACACTTGTAAGTATAGCGCGAATAGCTGTTACATAAATCTTGTCCTGCGCCCTAACCTGGTAATTCAAGGAGCCCTGTGAAGCTTCAAATCACGTATCGGAGATTATAATGTATTAATATCGGAATTATATTCTCGCCCAGTGATATTTGAATAGAATTTGAATAAAATAGTAACTTAAACTTGTAAAGTACACGTGTGTTTAATATCATCGGTTCTTGTACTTGCTGCCTTCGATGCAAATTGCCAGCTAGAATTAGGTTGTTAATGGGATGACAATAACTTGCAAGTATGCAACTGACATCGTACAATCAGTTCCAATCACGAACGAAATTTGCTTATGCATATTTTTGGGTCTATTTATCTACCCATGGGTGTAAACACGTAATATTCGTGATACATTACTTCGTGTACATCGTGTGAAGAGTTTTGGATGATTTATAGTTCCCAGGTGCTTAAAGCTCATTTCCCTCTTGTGACAGTCTGGGTTAGGGAAATGTATCATAAATCACACACTATAGAGATAAAGGCGCACAAGTTAACGATATATTAAACCCCTGTAAGGTTTGCGTGCATATAAACGTCTTTATCATATAAATCAGCCGATCATTAAGTCATTAATCGAGTAATAAACGGAAAGGTTTTACTGCATGTACGTCTGGTTCAAATTCATAGTATGTGAGGTATGGCAATTAAAACACATAATGTAAGAAACCTCTTGTATTGGGACTGTTCTCGTGAGTCGACGCCTAACGTACAATTACCTGGACTAAAGCACGAACGTGTTTCAACTATACTTCGTCCCTGAATCTTTCCCATGGCCTCGGGAAACACTGACATTAATAGTGCTCCCACCAAACCCCAAACTTATTTCATGCGCCCAGCCAATTCCGACCTTTCTCCTTGCTCTTAGTGAAACCCCGACTTTCTGTGCTGGCAGACCGAGACTTTCCCCCATGTTCGTGGCAAAACCTCCTGTTCTCAATTATGCCGACTTTCCGTCGATAAAGACCTACAGAATCCAGATTAAATTAGTATTTACCTTACTAATGTAAAACGGAAGTACAGCCGATTGAGATCAAGTCGTATCAATGAAAAAGCAAACAACAGTTCATATACGATGCGAAGCAGAAATACAGCATTTAACTATTTAAAACCAGTATCATTAAAGTATGTACAATAGCTTTCAAGGCCCTCACCATTTATAATATTATAATCTGATAAGCTTATTCAATAGGCCATTACAATACATGCGTGTGCCTGTTTTATCATAATTGTGTGATCATTGTTTGATTATGAAAGTTTCGCCCAGACAGGTAACTGATCACTCATATAGAGAAAAAACAAAGTCGTCACGTAAGAAGCAAGTGTCAACAATCAAGTATTTAATTGATCACACATTTGCATGGCCCACACATGAGAAGTGGATTGACAAAAAAAGTGTACTCTATTATAAGATAATCTCTGAAATGAAGCGTCTTCAGTGCTGATTATAATCTACATTAACCGATGCTACCTGTGGTGGAGAGAAAACCCCTTTAACTGGGGACTTGATCTGCTCAATCGCCTTCCCATATCATGTGTAACAAAGATATCATAGGCAACATATGATGAAGCGTGCGTGATGTGCTTTGTTAACATATACCGAGCGCAGCTAGGTGGTTGATTCACCATGCTGATTAAATTGCTGTTTTCACAACCGGTTGTCGACGTAGAATTTCTGTCTAAACCGACGACCCTGGATCGTCAACGTAGCTTGAGGCTCTATTTCGACGACCCTAGGGTGACAGGGCAGCAGGGTGATCACCCCGACTCCTGTCTCCCCCTCCCAGGAAGCCCCGACCCCGCGTTTATATAATATTAACTTCCCCTTAACAAACTTGTATGAGAGTGTCGTCGACTTAGAACAAACGTCTATTTAACGGCCCAAGGCTTCCCGGTGGCTAGGGTGATAGCCTGTTTTGCGGCGACACACCAAGCCCTACCCGTCTGCCGCAGCCCAGCCGACCCTGGTACACTTGTACTTTGAGCATACCTTGACAATTGCACAGGCCCTAAGCTTACCATTACAATCGCCAATGCATTCCCTGTGGCAACCCTGATCATCGCGGGTAAATTGCGGCAACTCTGACTATCGTCAGTGTCCTGAGAGAAACCTAGCTCTATTACTGACTATAATATTCTGAAAGATGTGCATAATCAAAACTATACAGCATTACACAAAATACGTATATACATATTCAGAATTAAGAATATTTTACAATCATCAGTAGCGCATAATGATTAAGTCACCAGACAGTGAGTCAACACGACATAATTTTACGGCCTTTGCCTACGCCTGAGGCTGTAAGTTACAATTCAAAATTTATAATCATATAAGCTTACTTACACAAGCAGAATTGTCTAGAGCCCTCTTCATATACACTCATCTATCCAGGCCCACCCAAATAGTAAATCAATGTCTGTCACCGTGTCTGTGTGTGTCGGGAACAGGGGCCATTAATCTATTACTCGAGAATCTAGGTAGACATCTTACGCCAACCGCCCAAACTCAAGTTGATTTATATGTTTTAAATGCTGATGCTATCATATATCAATGATAACAATCCGCTAACACATGTATCGTACCATTGCCAGGCAGGGGAGAAAACCCCTTTAAAAGGAATAATTCTGGTTTAACTTGTCTCGCCATATATTGTTAGTAGGGGTTCCACATTTACATCGTGAAACAGATTGCATATCAATTTAATAGTGTAGAATCCCGGGCTTAAAGAGGAATGTAACAAGGCTGCGAAGTATTTAACTGGAACTCTCCATGTTTATTAAGTACAATGGTACATAATACAACTTGGTATCGGGTCAAATCTCCGAGTGCCGTACGGGTGGAAGTGCGCCATTTTATACCTAGCCATGCCCACATAAGTTGCGCTGCTCACAGAGATTCCCAATGGGGATCTTGGTCGGGACAACTGGGTCATGGTCAACCGGTATTTCCACAGAAGTCGCACCTCTTCACCGGATTACTCAAGGGACACATTCCGGCTGTGATACGCACTTACCTATGTCAGCTTGCCAAATGTGTTGACAGATGAGTACAGGTCATCAGCCGCACATCTTACAATAGCTTATTGTTCTAAACCCTCCCCCCAATAACTTTGAGTAAATGTGGTACATGTATAGGAGTAATCTGTGCAATTTGGCTCACGACTCGGTAGATGTAACCCTCCTACCTCTGGCCTTTGCTTCTGACAGGCGTTCGTCCAGGAAACGGAAGAATACTGGATAGGGGACGGGTCAGGGGCCGAGTTCGGTAGGAGCATCGGACAGGGAGAGGTGTCGGTGAACACAATAGTGAGAAATGCCGTTTATAAAAAGCGGTAGCACAATGGTGTTGACTCGTCCATGCTAGTACACGCAATAGTTGTAATTATCGACAGCTTTACTCAGTTTGTTTGCCTACACTTAACGTTTCTGTACCTGAACAGCTGATCAAGTTGATGAGTAGCCCGGGGGGATGAGTAATTTCACACTAGCTCAAAAAGGCAAGAAGAAAATTACACAGATAAGCAGTACGGTTAGAGTAGTATTGTTGCAATGACAAGGTTTTATGCAATTATGTGTGAATTCATATTAATAACATCAACACAGCATAGCAGCAGTATCTTTATCTTTATTTTTATTGATCTTACAATATAGATTCAGGAATTCCTTAAATAACCTGACATTAATAACTTTGGCGAATTCTTATAAACGATTTACAACCTATCCATGTTTATTTCATGGCTTAGTAAATGCTATTTACTTGTGTTCAGGTGATCATACTGAAATATGGGAGACACTAAAAGTGACAGAACTCGTTTTATCAGAGCTCATTGTGAATAAGAGACACCTATATGTGATATTGAATGATTAGGATCTCACCTGCTCAATCCGATCGTATATCCAGATCAGTACAGTTTTTGGAAGGTGGAAAAAATATTCTACAGCGTTATTAATAGTCATTTCAGTGCTGTGAAAGATAACTTATATGTATAATATCAGTTCAGTAGACTTCCGATAGTATTTGAATAATGATATCAATTACCGCAATATACAATTAGACTGTAGTGAGGCGAATAACAACAAACTAACTCGATAAACACTCATTATATTCTGCCTGCTACCATAGAAAACAATGTAACCAAACCCTCAGTTATTGACGGTTCTGCAACCAAGTTATTCATATCTATGTTTAAGGTTTTCGCATTCATTCATAAACACTTACTCCCATCGTTTGATGGATTGCTTTTTACGAGATCTAATATCTCTAAATGTGGCTGTTAAAAGTTGGCTGTGACGTTTATGACGAAAACCATGGTGACTAGATTCATTTATTAATTCAATATTTGGATGTCTATTTAACAGGGCAATTTTGCCATGTCTATTTAACAGGGCAATTTTGCCATGTATATTGTCGTTAACAATTTGTGATCATCGTAATCAACTTAATAAAAGGAGAAACCAAACATCAGTTGTTCATTGGCACAACTCTGTTCGAGAGTTATGTAAGCATAAATAAAGCGGAGCAATGTTTTAATAGATCACCATGTTTGTGTAAGTAAACTTATATGTTTATAATTAAATGATTTGATAGACACGTACATGCATTATTCGAACGTTGTCATTTCATGTCGGTATATTCTCACTTAATCAGTTATATTTGAAAAAATTCGCCTCTGAAATTAACTGGGATATAAATTCATCGACATCGTCCCAGATTTTATTCTAACTGTGATGTCAGTTAACGTATGGACGTCTCAGGACATCAATGAATACCAGATCAGTCACCACCACTTTGAAAATACCGACTTGCGACAGAGTTCACCAGCCCTCAGACCGTGCACAAGAGCTTTGGTTGAACCAGGATATCCAGACAAACACCGTGTTCTCCTCTATTGTCATTTATTTCGGCATGATAAAATAGTTCGCTGTACCTAACCTAAGGTTACAAATGAGCTCGGTATGTTTAACAATGACAGCAAATCTTTAGAAAAGAAGGGGCTCGTACCAAAATGCCAAAATGGCTGATAACATTCTTACTTTTACGAAAGATTCATTTTGAAACCAAGTTCAAATATCTGAGGTTGAGTCTGATGAAAGTCTTACTTAAGTCTGATTTGCTACAAGGCGTCACTCGGACGATATTCTTAGTTCTAGTTCTTTCTATGACTCGGTTCAGATTACCTTTTAATTTCGTACAGAAAATGGAGAATAGTACACAACCGGATCTCACATCAGTGGACCTTCATGATTGGACCCTGGATCCTCATGTCGTGACCCTGCAGTCTGGCTGCAGCCAACACACCAATATTGAAATCCTGACAGACACGCTCCTTGTCACAGTTATAGTCGGTGATGTTCCATATCGGCACGGACACGTCTCCTTCATCCTTGTCCACTAACATTGCTCACTGCACTTAATTCTGAGCATGATTCTATCTGCAACATCCGTCATTTGATTAGCTGAATTGATACCCCAATTTTTAGCTAGATTGATACCCCCCTTTTTATCTTGATTTGCAAATATAACATAAGTGTAAATGTCACACCCTCCGTCTAAAAAAAAACAACCTGCCACACCTTCTCAACTGCCGCACCCATTATTTTGGCGCAACATCGGTGAAAGATGGGTACTTAAAAGCCGCCACAAATGGGTCAGTGTATTGTTGGTAGTGATTTTAAACACTGAAATTGGTCAGTTAATTGTTGGTAGTGCCATTAGTCACTACCAAAATCACTGCCATGTGGGTATCATGGCCGAGAGACCGAATGTGAACAAAGCAATAGGGAATGGGAGGTATGTGAAATTCCACTTTTAGAACCTTTTTAACAGGTTTTTATGATTCAAGGGCACAGTTTATGTGATTCCTATTTGCACAGAGACAAACTTTTCCCTTAGTGAAATTATATATAAATGGTAGCAGGAACCCAAAACCAGTATCCTATGATAAAAATAGAAGTATTCTATTGCAGATTGAAGCAAAACCATCCATACACAATTGTACTACTAAAATAAGTTACAACTTACATACATTGCATGCTATGCTTCAAAACCTTGTCAATGTTTTGGTTGGAATGGCAAACACAAATTAAGTGTAAGATCTGTATCAGAATAGAACAAAGTTTGTTAACAAATTGTAAAATCTCGATTTCAAATTTACGGATTCACCATTAGAGACTGGCGGTACAATTTTAATTTTCTCACACAGACCTGCTACATATTAATTTAAATCAGTACTAATTAACATAATTTGGCCGTTGAACTGACATCGTTAGTATTAAATAATTCATGGATTGCTGTAAAATGCACTAAACAGACCTGATTGTTGGGTTGAAATAAACAACTTTTTAAACTAAGTATACAATTTAAAAAAAACGTGTTGAACACGTAATACGCATTACAGTAACACAACACCGATCCCCAGGTGCCCATTTATAATTGATAAATGCTCCACCTACCACACAACATACATAATACCGAGCTAAAACATCCCAACATCGTAGTAAAATTAGACGCACGAGAACCAAACAGGCAGCTTATCAAATATTCATACACCTGCATTAAGATGTTTTTGAGTCTGTTGTGGCTGCAAGTCTCTAAGTTTTGTGTGAAATTAGATGTATTCACTTCACATTGTGAGATAAAAGTGCTCCTTACAGTTTGTTGACATTCAATAAGTGTTATGTTTTGGTGTTGATTAGATGAAGGAAAGACAAACATGATCGGGGCATATTGACATAAACTCTCGTTTATTAACGTCCCCTTAGTGCGGATATCTTCACATTCGGCCACCTGCCCAGCAATTTATTGTATAATCGGTAAGTCCGCCAACTTTACGTCATATATGCTTTAAAAATTTAAATTGGATTGACACAGTTGATGAAAAATAACATTTGAATATTTCATTTGAATGCACAGTTTGATATATTACATTAAATGATAATGTGGAATCAGTTGTTGAGCTAGATGATCGATTAGCATCCCACATATTTGGGACGGGTGAAACGGGTGCTTGTAAACATATTTGATATCCTATACGAATGTATTTAATTACAAATGCAACCTACGATTCTGATTCCCGGTTTCGCTGATAGAGATTGTCACAATATGACAGGTATCTCCCCTACAAACCTCTCGATGTGGGTTCATAAGGGTACTTTTGATCGGCAGATATTGTCAACAGATGTCAACACCGCATTTTCCTATTTAAAAAATCTGCATTTTTTTTTCTGAGGTGAGGTGGCAAATAGATGAAACTCACCATTAATCATGCAGAAGGTGCATTACTCGATTACCTAGCTTGAATTATATCGTTTACTGGCTCATCGCTCCAAACGCCCCTTCATTTTAGTATATGATTACATCACGACGATTTATAATGAATATTTCACCTCAGGACAGTTCGGGACTGACCACGGATAAACCAGGGAGTGTCTTAGGTCGGGAAGCTGACATGGGAGGGACAGAGAAGTCAGAGTCAGAGAGGGAGGTCGAAGGTAAAACTGATTTATCGTTAAAGCTTATTATAAACATGGTTGAAAGTTGCCTGCTTAAACAGAGCCGACACCTAAATTTCTGCCTCCGAGTCGTATAAGCGGATTGAGTGTATGTGGCGTTAAGTGGTCACAAAAGATGAAAACTGACCCATGCAGACCGGTTACGCCGAGAGAGGTCGATTGCCCTAAATTATTTGTCTGTATGTCTGCTTTGTGCATGTGTTAATTAGGTGTATGTGGCGGTCTTGTTGGGGAAGAGAGCTGGTGCCGGGATATATAACTCTCACCCTTGTTACGCCAGGTATGGTTAATTGTCGTAGCCTCGACGAAGGTATCTCCCTCTTGTTTCCACCAGCATTGTGTCCGTCATTTTTCCTCTTTTTTTGTCATTGTTTTCGATTATTTGCTATCGCTGTAACTCTTATTCTGGAGTTGCCTCGCCTTCCAGGCTCTCTGCCGCTCCCATCTACACCCGCACGCGCATTGCCCCTTTCTCTCCCCCCCCCACTCTCTCCCCCTCCTCAGAATTAGAATGTTGAGCTAGATGGGGGAGAGTAGCCAGTGGGCATTATGATTAGAGCCGTGTAAGAAGTACTCGGTTTATCGCGAACCTGACTGTTACATGAGCACCAATTTTAACAATAGGAGTGCACACCGCATGGCTCATGCCTCGGGACAATGAAACTTCGTCTTTGTATAGCGTGACATAACAAGCAAAATTAAATTACAGTTAAAAGTTATAGTTTTGAGAAATTAACACATTTAAGAATTTCAGAGCCACTGCCGTCTGCTGCAGCCTATATGCACCTTGATAAATTTTCTTCGAAGTGAGATGGTCTCCTCGAAAAAAGTTATCTGCACCTTCATATGAATTTAAAAAGTGTCAATTACTTAATATAGGTTTCTTTAAACTTGAATAATACCATTACGTGACGAGTATTAATACAAACGCATTTAGCAACGGTTGTCACGTTGTTGTGCAGACCGATTAAAAGTGACTACCGTAAGTCCCCGTCCTAGAGACGCACTTTTTTTCCCCGAATTTGAGAGTTTGGGGTGTGGCTCTACAACGGGTACAGAAAATTTAGTTGTATTTGGTTGGGGGGGAATCTGGGATACCCCGTAATAGGTGTAAAAGTCTATACCTGCCAAAGTATGAAAGCTGTGAAAAGCTTCACACACTGGCAAACATTATTAAAAGGCCCCTAAATCATGATTAAATGTATATTTTGTATGAAATACACAGTGGCTTCTATGCCTAACAGGGGAAAAATCCCTGCAGTAAACTCAAAGTTTGGGTTGCGGCTCTAAGACAGGAAGATGCCTAAAACCGCGATTTTGAGGGCAAAGTTTGGGGTGCGGCTCTAGGACGGGGGCTTACGGTATTCAAGCTAAAGGTTGAAACAAAGCTGATCCTGTGGTTATCGTGTATGTTTTATATTCCTTACATCCAGAGCGAGCACAGAAGCCATGGAAGGAATTGCTGGTAGAGTTCACCCAGGCCACCACATACCACGGTCTGTGCTACATCACAGAAATAACACCCTACCTCACAAGACGGTACGATACCATTCTTATCCAAATAACTAAAATATATTAAAAAAACTGAAGTGCTGGCACGTTATCATGCTCGCCTTTTTCTAATCCTAGCTTCCCTCCAACTTCCTCGCCAGTCCATGAAATATTTTTTACCACGGGGCCACAGTTTCACCTATATCATTTTCTGTACTTGTGAAAAATAAGCTACATGTTAAAGGGCTAGTTGTGTATTCGAAGGTTGGCCTACCAGGTTGTTAAATGGAAACATTATGATATTGTTCTGGTTTTCAGGGTAATTTGGTCTCTAATCGTCTCCACTCTGACGTCAGTGTTTATATACATCACCATAGCGACCGTTGTCAGGTTTCTGAACTTCGAGAAAACGGTTAATGTGGACATTATTAACAGGGATAATATGGACTTCCCGGCGGTAACCATTTGTAACCAGAATTATTTCAGGTAACTTGATATGACATATTATTGTTTGTACAACATATTAATGGTGAAATAATAAAATAAATGAATACGTGCAAATAATTCAGCGATTTGAGGCATTCATAATCTTGGATTATATATTCTGTGATATATTCTAGAACGTCGGTCACCTATGAAAAAGGCCTCTATGATGACATTGCGAGCTATTTCTCTTCATCCTTCGACTATATTGATGCAACAGGTATAAAACCCTTCCATTTATTCACCACCTTCATCCCTGCTAATTTTCCCTGCAGAGATTAATGTCATTTATTCCGATTGCAGCCGACGAATGTGACGATGACTCCGCTTTTATCCGTAAATCTGGATATGACTTATATAACGTCACCATGGCGACCGAGATCATGACGTTTGATGACGTCAGCGCCCAGGTATGTCGTCATCTGTGCTCCAAGTGGCTGCACGGAGATGAGTACGCCAAATTTGGTAAGTTACAACTTATAGTATTAATCAATCTCACATTTATGATAAGTTACAACTTAAAGTCGTGCTTAATCTAACAAATGGGGTAACTTACACCTTTATTTAAAATAATATAACGCATATGGCATGTTACGTCAAAACAAGTGCGTCTGGTGTTCTATTATTTCTTATTCATTTCTCGACCACCCTGCTGAGAAATCGCGGTAATTTATTCATTGAAATAAGCTGGTGTGCAAGAATCCCATTATTCTGGTATTTGTATGTGTATTGACTTTATGCTCTTAAAGCACCAAGTCTTGTGATACACTCTTCTTATACATGCCAAGGTACAAGTTGTCTACACAATTAATGAATTAGAAAACGGGTTCTGTGTGCCGTCTTAAAAAGGTTTAGAAATTTGATCAGATCAGCACATTATCCCTGATACAGTCGGATTTATTCTCAGTCTATCCCCTATTGACGTAAACTTCAAACCTGCCGACTCAATTCAATTCTCTGTCAACAAAAAGGTTAAATCTGCAAAGCGACAAAAGCGCTGGTGTAACATGACATTCTGTCTTTATGTTTGTGCGAAATATAAAACCACAATAAACGCACGTTTACACAATGTGATTATAGAAAATACCTCCAGACGGTTTTTAGCGGTTAATCAAGTATAACATTGTAGTAGTGACAAGTATTGCTTTTCGTTTGAATTACCAAGAAATGTTTCATGAGCGATTGAGAAAGACTGAATTTAAAAACAAGATTGGCGTTAGGATCCTATTCAATTCTTGGATATAATTTATTTAGCTTCATTTTGTTGTTTGTGGTAGAATCTTTTCTTTAATATAACGGGACTTTTTTTCACCCTTTCAAGGTAATTTCTGTGCCGGAGTTTTCTACGACACCTACGATAACAAATGTCAGATGGTGATGGGTTCTGACCTTCACGGTCAGGTGACCTTGGAACTGGGATATGAACCGGATGTGTTCTTCTTCCAGCGTCTCTACTGTAACGACACGCGGATGCAGATAGCGGAAGCTGATCACGAGCATGCGCACAAGGCGCACGACACAAGTGCAGGAATGCTCGAATGGAACGGTGAACAATTCTTAATTTAATTATCATCATCTTTGACAAGCGTCTGCATCATTTCACCATTATAGAATTGCTTATTGTCATTTGAGACCGTTTCCTATATAGATTCCCTGTATGGCAAATCTACCATGACTGAAACTGCCTTTAAGCATTAAACGTGTATCTAGATCGAATTCAGAGGTAAAATTATACATAAACCAAGCCTGATATGTGTCTTGTGCCTCTGAGTTTATTTGGATGTTTGCATTTTCAGATCGCGTAGAAGAATTTATGGCATTGTCGGCTCATAACGGTTCTGTCATGATCCACAGGTAGGCATCAGTCAAATATCCCACATCAAGCTTACAAAGAAACTATAATATAGACAAGCTAATACTCCATCTTTATTTTCATACTCGTGATTAGTATGTTTGTGTTGACTTGGATGTCACGTGACTGCGTCTAGTGTTGCTTTACAACAATTATTTATCCGGACCAACGTACAGAAGACAACATGCATTATACACATACAATATTCTACAAAACATTGAAAGCATTGTATCACCTCTCAAAGCTGCAACAACTAGAAGCAATTGGCACAAAGCATTCAATTATTTCCCACGCTGAATGTATAACGTGGATTGTTCTATATAAAACATCACATTGGTACCGCAGTAATTAACGTGTCACAGCTATCCTATATAAAACATCACATTGGTACCGCAGTAATTAACGTGTCGGAGCTATCCTCTTGAGGTAACGATTACATGTGAATAACCTGACGACGCCAGCAGAACATCCATTATTCAGCCCGTACAGTTTTCTGATAACTAAAGCACAGGCCAGTAAACAAGCGTGGGAACAGTGCATTAAGGAACAATTATCTTTAAGCAAAACTTTGTACCACTGTAATGTGGCAAAAAAAAGCGCAGAAAATTCATGCTAGTTTGGACTTAGTTAACACAGAGATTGTGTAGAATTCCTGTCACTCTTAATTTACCACGATGTGAATTTTTCTCCGGCGTGTGTGTAAGTGTTTTTAGCTGCCAGAATTGTAAATCAAGAGTGCTATGTTATGACATAACTACAGTTATGAAGCAACATCTTCGTTGTATATACTGTAGGCAAGCAAGAACTGTTTGTTTTTTATAGCATGACGTATAGTTACCTATGATACATTTAGCTGGCCAGTAAATAAATGTATTGTATGTGTACACAGCTGTAGTTATGAAGGAAAACAGTGCGATCCTGCTGACTTTACAACCTCTATGACCGACTACGGACAATGTGTGACTTTCAACAGCAGAGAAAGAATGAAGGATCCCTACATCACAAATCAAACCGGTACTGATACTAATAACAATAATTAACTCTTAAACTAAATACAAAAATCTGCAACGGCAAAAAGATGCTTTAAATATCTTAATATGAGGCCCTGTTAATATAATCATGAATTGATATACATGATTATACCAATGGTAAACAACACCATAATCATAGTAACACTTCGTTTACTTAGCACGTGATATTCCTCCACTTTTCTAGGATCGACAAGGGGGTTACAACTGGTGATTAATGTGGAAGAGTACGAGTACATGCCAGGGCCCCACGAGGATGCCGGCATCAAGGTAAATATGACATCCTTATCCTTAATTACTCATGTCTATTTACTGTTCTTGAAATCGAGATGAACTCCTCTGTAGAGGACAATCGAGTGAATATCTGCCGATGTTCTCGGGGGTTTATGCAAAAAGTATCATCCATGAATACTTTTTGAATATGGTTTGTCCTTATGTATCTCTATTTCCGACATTGATATTCGCTATGACCTTATATCATATTTTAAAACTTGTCTGTCACTTCATCCTTTCACTTTACCGCAATGCAACACACGGATCAACGTGTTCTGCAATTGAAGTCAACACAGTCATGTTAATTCCACAAACGTTAGCTTATAGTTGAGACATTATTCGCGGACCTCGTAGCACAATTACGTATGTAATGCTTATAGTTGTGTAAGCATAATGTACACAAAACAGTTTTACATGCATGCTGAGACAATTGTTTGACTATTTCTAGGTGATCCTGCACCCACCAGACGAGTTACCGACAGTCAGAGACCTGGGGTTCGCTGTCCCACCGGGCCGGCATTCCCTGATTGGCGTCAAAGCTACCGAGGTAAATACACATTCACCCACTTAAAGTTGTAAAAGCTACATACAGTTAAACGGTTGTTGTTTCAGGCCCGCCCGAATGGGGCAGAGACACCCCGCTATACCAAACCACCTCCCCTCTCCGCCCAGCTTTTTATTGATGGAATTAAAATAAATCTCTGCCAAAATCTTCATTATTTATTAGATACTTAATGCGGCCTACCCAAGTCAAAGCACGGTTAAATCCGGTGTCCGGTAATATTATCTTAATAAATCAAATGCAATCACGTCGAGTAAATATGCTGAAGCCAAAGGCTAAAACATTTATGTTAAAGTTCGTGTTGATTGTCGTGATATCTCGTTCAGATTGACAACCTACCTAAACCACATGGAGAATGTGGAGCGCTGGATCTAGAGGGATATCAGACCTACACCTATCACAGGTGCCGAATGGAGTGCGAAACTAAACTAGCAGCTGCAACTTGTGGCTGTCGGGCAACGTACATGCGATCTCCTAAAGTGTCAGCAACTGGTAAGTTACACTATTATATATAATGTACTCGCGGCTATCGAGCAAATTGCATGCGATATTCGTAAGTGTCGGCAACAGCCTTTAAAGCCATGAGTCCGAACTAACCAAAACGTTATGCAACTAGCATTTTATATTTATACTACAGAGTGATTGATCATTTTCATATTTATATTATTTAGACTAAAGGAAACATACCTGGCATGAAATGTATCTATTTTTCAGGCGAACCTGCTGTATGCCCATTTACAACATACTTTGATTGTTTGAAAACTTTGGAGAGGGGTGGTAAGTCGACTAACTGTAACTGATGGAATATTTGTACACCTATTTAAAACATTGTTGTGATTGATGCCTTTGTTATAGTAAGCGCAGTCCAATATTATAATATTTATCTTAACTCAAATGACTGATTCTTGACCTATTTCTCTGTGTCTTCAGGTGGAAATATGAGTGCGGTATCGTGTGTGAAGTGCATAGAGCCATGTGACAGGATAATATACGAACCTATCGTCTCTAACGCTGCCCTGTCCTCGCTGAGTATCGGGAACATTCTGTCCGAGACGCC
>JAXGGS010188856.1:17421-32007 GCA_035585475.1 Armandia brevis
CATCTTCAATAAAATAAATCGTATTTGTATATACCGTATTTACTCGGCTTTTCTTGTAGATCATTGATGAAACACAGTAATATCATAGTTTCCCCAAGTAATTTTGAGACACAAAGGTATATAATCGGAAAACGTGCACAAGTGTTTATTTTAAAGTGCATTCTACATAAAGATGTACATGGGTACATAAATAAATAAGTAAACGTATGCAAAAACATAAGTAGTAATACATGTATATGTAGATCATTTTCGCGATATCACCGGTTTATGTGGAAGCGGGAAAGTTGAGTCATTGCAAGAACCCATTTACATCCAGTATAAAGTTTGCAAAATAGCGCTATATAATATATAATAGGCGTTAAGTTGTATCATCGGAGTTTCGGCAGAGAGGATCCTGTGCTGTCCTGGAATGCACACAAATGACTACCGGGTACGTTAATTTGAAAATACAAAATCAGCAGTATATTTCAGTTGTATCTGATAACAAAAAGTGAATAAGTAACATTATAAATCCTGATTACTCTAAGAGCGGTATATTACTTTGTACATATTGTAACATACTTCGAGACGAAAAATATATATCACATTTGACTTCATTGTACAATGTAATACAAAGTATCCTAAACAATTCACAGAGAATACGTCAAACACTTTCCATGTATCATTTTATGGCGCTGAAGTTCGTGATGTATCTATACACACAAAAAAAACTCTTAAAATAGTACATGCGTGTAAATATATGATACCGGAATTCAAACACACAGGACACATATAATCTCGGCAGAGGATGTAGATCATCTGAGAGCTAAATCAAATAATATGTGATATCATAATAAATATATTAAGTGACGAACATTTTGTAATGGAGAGCCTATAATCATAAGCTCATAATTACCGGCACAGATATATAATTTAATCCAAGATGAAACAAACTAAACACATTTGAACCCTAGAGAGTACTGTCAATATAGGCTAACCGTAATTGATGATAACAATTGGAGCATCGGAATCATATAAATGTATAACTGTCCGGTAAAATCAGCTGCATTGTATTTTTATAATACGTTAAAGTGAATCATAATCACGATCACACTAAAATAATAGGCGATGGAATCATACATGTTGCACCTAATCTTTTCGATCAACGTATCAATTATTCATGTCGGTAGGTCGCCTTAACAATCGCTGGGGCAGAAATAACCTGATACTGCTATGAATAATTTAATCAGTAACCTGGAATTCAGCTTGAATTGATTAATACCGCACCTGTCATTGTTAAACAGCGATAGATTAGTAGAGCTATCAACAAAACGAGATCATGCAGAGCTTGTAAAATGTAAATCCGTAGTACAGAAAGTACACAAAGATTCACCATGACTGGAGACAACAAGGAAGAGTATTCGTGCTGATCTCTCCATACAGCAACATTTTAATTTCCCTTCAAGGCTTTCCTGGGCCAGGTGATTCCATCTCCACTCTGTTTGATCGGAAGTGGTAGAATAAAATGAATTAATCCTAATGGCCCAAAGACTGAGGCAAAATGTGATAAAGCTTCTGTTCTATAGCGATGGACTCCCTTGGCAGCCTCATTCGATGTCTGTCCACGATATGTCATGCTCATTTCCCAGAAGAAAAATCCTCCTGCTGCGAACATAGTAGCAAGACAGAAATACATTTGTAGAATCAGCAAAAAGATTCCAGTTTCCAGGTAACCAAACACCCATTTCCATAGTGCAATAAAACCGAAATATGTGATACCGTCGGTCGAGTTGATGGGAAGTGGGTCCTGAAGATACTGAAATATCAGGTAGACACCGTAAATACTTCCCACCATTATATAAAACACGAACACTATAAATCTTCTTTGGTTGTGAAATCCCACACAAAAGCCTGTGAAGAAGCAGTGGTGATCTCGCTTAAGGATGCAGGTTTTGCAAAGTTTACAGTGGTGAGTCCTTGGTGGTACATCTAGGTTACATATCGTGCAGTGTCTCCATTCGGGTGGAAGCTCTTGCATGATTGAAGTGTTGACTCCTGAATGAGCTGGGGTTACATGCTTGGCAGCTGAAGTATCAACGACGATGCACAAACCCCAGTTGGTGACTGACTGGACAAAGATCCACCACACGAAGGCTTGCATAGGAAATTCCCATTCTGAGTCGTAATGTGTCAATTCAGGAATGAGTATCCAAAGTGAGGTAACCATCAAGGAACTGGTGAAGGACCAAAAGAAGCCAATGCCCAGCCAGTTGGCATTTTCTGGTTTTATGTTCAATATCTGATCCCTTGTGTTCCAGTGAGCCTTCCATTTTGTCTTTAGTGGGACCGCCTCCGGCTTATCCATGTTACAAAGTGATATATTACCGTTCCCGGAATGTAAGAAGATTGATTTCTATGATAAGTGGCACACAATCCCCTCAGTTATGGCATAGGACATGAGAAAGGACCTGTCTGGGCACCTTCGCGAGCGTCTTCGCTTCGGTGGTTTCTGCTAGCAACGCGAGGCGTCGCCTGCTGCGAGGTTTAAGCCTTTGTCGTAAGAAGTGAGGGCTTCCTCGGCGATCACTTTCTTTGGGGAAAGCAATCACAATGCGAATTACCTCATGCTAGATTTGGCGGTTAATGATAGTAAATGCTAATGTGAATAATACGGTTGTCCCCAATCATAGTGACAACAGCTTGATTCATCGGCAAAAGGACAAAATTGAGGTGGGTTTTGACAAGTGAGCGATAATTTCGAGATTGTTCAAGGGCTCCCTTATAGTCTATTCAAACATGAAAGGGGCGAGTTCCAGCAAGTTTTAGGCTAGGCATATCTATGTCCGGAACGTAGGCCTATATCAAAAGTCGGCCTGGTGATCCGCTATGGAAGCGATTATTTGTTTGAGAAGTAAAGAGGGTAAACATCTAGGCTATGTCACACTGAGTTGACTTGTACAATGAGAATGATCGAAAGCCCCCGGGTCGAATAAAATAATAAAGTTGTTTCTTAAGCTTTTATTTGCGGGCGGCAGGTCCAGGTTTTCTTTTCATTATCATTTGGAAAAATACATTTTAATATATTCTTTTGGAACAAGGGGGGGTGACAGGTTTTTTTTCTACCTGGAATTCGGGAGGGCGGCAGGTACGCAAATAAGGGGGGGGGTCGATAACTTTTTATTTTAATTTAAGTATTTGAGGGGATGTTTTTTCAATATTTCGGACTTTTTTTTCTTCAATGCTGTGGGGGTCGAGGCCGGTTTTAAATTTTATAAGACAGGTGGCGGGAGGTTATTTATTTTGATTTTGATATGTCTAATAAAAAGAGGGGGCGAGGCCTGAGAAACAACTTTTTAATTTATATGGCCTAAGCGAGCCTGTATAGGAGTTGTCGTGATAAGGCTCAAGATTATGAAATATTTACATCTCTGTAACTGCACACTCAGAGGTGCCATGTCAGTTGTACTAAACGGTTTTTAGAATCACAACTTATTGGATGTCTCATTTCAAAAATATGTTCCATATACTATTTCAATTTGATTCCAGTTTGAATGGATTGCATTATTCATACATAGATTGATACATAAATCGTCGATAACGTAGTATTCATCACATTACATTCTCACCACTTTCACATCCAATTTAGCAAATGCCACTTTTAGATCAGGTTGCCGTTATGACCAATAAATTCGTATGCGCTCCTGGGACATCGGTCACGAGCAGAGGCGCGCCTCGGGTGGTAATGTGTTGTTCATGTCTCGCATGTTCATCAGGGCGGAGCAATTAATAACTGTTTTACAAGTGTTAGGTACATGTATCTTTAAATTTTAGACGTTAGTGAAAATCAATGACATTATCGATTTGTTTGCTGGATTACATTGCCCAGGGAACTCTGATTACTATCATATTTATAGGAACTAAACTGTGAATGCAATCTGTTGCGCTCGGTTGATGGAAATATATTTGATACCCCTCTAAAATAGAGTTTGTCGCATTCTAAGCTGAATTACAACTAAATTTCAGCTTTGCATAAATGAGGCAAGGCTGTTAAATTGTCTGGATACGTTGGCCATTCACAATAATAACTTGAAAAATGGCCAAGAGATGTGAGAAATCTGTTGCAGTTAGAAACGCTACAGTATTCATGAAAACCTTTGACTGTTAGTTATATTTGTGCATCCACAGGCTGTGCCATCGGATAGACGTTAGCTAGTGCAAAGTGTTGATACACTTCCCTTTTTCATTAATTAATGCCGTTTCAAGTTTGCCACATGTGCAAGTAAATTATTGATAGGCCTATCTCATGCATTTGTGTTCCAACAGAGACATCATTCACTGTGATGTATTATTTATCGTATAAAAACGTAGGCACATTTAATATCATCCGGATAATTCAGTTTAAGTAAGAGTGTTAAAATACCACCATTTAATGATGCATGTTAGTCAAATCAAAAATTTATTTTGCGTTTGTTTGATTGCTGATTTTCTATTATGAAGAATTTTGTAGCCTACAAATACTGAATGAGCTGAGCTACAGGCTATCGAGGCCGATATCGATTTCATGTGGTACTGCTATCAATAGTACATCACTACTCGTTAAGCCTATTTCTAGTTTCATTCTGTTGAAATTTGTGATACGGGTTACACCGGATAGTTTCATTACTCATGTACGATGATAACAAATTGATTATCTACGACTCTTACGGGTTGTTAGAAGCATTAGTCACGTGATTATTTACCGGTACATGTCACATATTAATAGACATGCGCTGCATTTAATCAACGCGTGATCCAGTTCAATTAATACCAGGCAATATCGTACGTTCACCTTTAAAGATATGGGGACACACGTCTAAAATACATGAATGAAAAATATGTATTAGGCAATCGGAGATAGTATACCTAAGATAATACAACCGTTACCGATGTATGTTTTTTTTCGGATTTCTTGACTGTCACATTCATATTGTTATCATAAATAATTAAGGACCAATAATTAAACATGTTCATCTTTGATATACTTTTACCAAATAAAAAGCCTATAAAAGTTACCAAGGCCTGTAAATCCAATAATACGGCAAAGATGCAGAAGTCTCAAATTAATTGGATCTTCAGAACGCTAAAATAATATTCTTGATCATGTTTTTGCATGAAAAGTAATGTATGGTAAAGTATGGCAATATGAACAGCTATGCGAGGTACAATGTACCGGTAGATAACATGAATCACCCCTATATTCCCCCCAAGTGCAAACATGTACATGTATACAGGTATACAAGTGTTCTTCCGACGGGGCTCTTACAAATTGTTGACGAGAAGCCATATCAGATGATGCGCATTTCATTCCAGTCTCGAACCATGTAAGACATGTACATCGAGCGTGATACGATCTCCTGAGAAAACAGGGCCATATTCACAGTGCATATGCACCAACCACGTTTAATTACCGGTAAACAAAACTATATGAGATTAGTTGGCAGATAACAGACAAGGGCATTTCACGTGAATTACTTGATCCAAGATTGCGACTACCTGTAGACGGGAAGTCCGCGTTTTAATCAGCATGGAGAACATAACTACATGCGAATTCTACTTCACCTTAATAGTCAATTTTAAATATAGAAGAACAAAATTATATTGACAAGGACGATATTAGGAAGTTTATTCAGACATATATTGCACTGTAAATCATTTACAAAATGTGTAAAAGGAGGTCTATTCAATTAATACATGATTTGATTACATGATCTAATTTGAAGCTCGTGAAAAATGCTTAAATAGAATAACCGGTGAGCTAATGCGCGTTAGGATATTTATTGTTGCTCCCTCATTGTGGAAACCATAATATTATCAAGAGCTGAATAGCTCAATCACAAAAGTTACATTGATTAGGTGATAGAAAGTACAACAGTATAGGGGCATATCACGATAGAAAACCACCAAGAGCTCGAGAAAGGTTGCACGATTAAATACAAGTGGTTTTTAATTGTGAGTGTGTTGAAAAGTGATTACACTGAAAGACAAATGAAATGCGTTGGTTATCAGTCATCACCCGAAAAAGGAAGTTACATTTCGATAATACGTGAACGTTATGCTATGATCATGGTATCGGTGATCATGGAATACTTTGGTTTCAATTGACTTTGGCGACAGCCTATGACGCGTTCAACGAATGCTGACTTCAGAACAAAGTACAGAATGCATTCATGATTAATAGATTAAATCAAAATAATACGTGTATACTGGTAATGAGCAGATTTACGAGGTGTATAAAAAATTATAAATATAAGTGTGATTAATTGGTTCATCACAATAAATATACAATACCAGGAGAAAGGTACACTGTACATAAATAAATAATCACTACTAAAGGGGAAAAAAATAATATCGTGCACACACACACATACACATACACATACATGGTATGATGTTCTCTTAGAGCGATCGTTAAAAAACAGACAAATCAAGAACAAACACACTGAAAGACGACAGTAACAAAAAAAGAAATCTCAAATGTTAAATCTACAGGTACCAAAATGAAACATTTTTGACAACTCTACATCGATCATGATGACAATTACGAGCAAAAGTGGAAATATCGATTATACGGAAATGTGCTGTTTTATCTAGAGCGCGCAAGAAAGATCCACCAGATCGAAGCATAGGAATTATCGCTAAATTTGCACAGTGAGCAGAGATGAAAAGATAAGATATTAAAGCTGTTGAAATCTGAGGCACTCATCATGACCAAGTTCAATATAAAAACCCGGCTCCAAGTGCCTGTCGTAAACTCATGTTTTAATGTAGTTGCATCTTGCCCATTGGTCATGAAAGTTGTTCGCTGGTTTAGATATCACACGTGGCAGATGTTATCGGAGGGCATTGTTCGGGTTTGGCTCTATTTTTATCTCGTCTCATCCCTTCATGTTATTACATAGTTATGAGTTCATCGTGTCCGAGTTCGAGTACAATTGGAAGAGTTCACGTTTGTAAGACAAGAAATGGACATGGGTCTATAACACCCACGATGTGTACATAACGATAACCGGTTCGATAATCTGCTCGCCGTAAAGTCATTTACATATCTATGCTCTGGCATTTCGGTTCACCTTGTCGTAGATTTCGGGAAACGCCTTCTCGCAATCCAGGTTGGCTCTCATTTTGTCGTACAACCTGTGGTCGAACATTTCTCTGAACTCCTTCCGGGTCAGATAGGAGTCGGCGTAGAGCATCTGGAAGCCATCGGCCTTCCTGACGAACTTTTCCAGGCGGCGCGTGGTCTCCACACAGTGATAATTATCAACCTTGGGGGCCCCGTAAGCTCCGATGTCCACGTACATCTCGTCCTTGCCGCTTTTAGGGTGGACAAAGCCGGGCACATCGTAGCACTTGAAGGGGCACAACCATAGCGGGTAGAGGTTGACCTCCTTGTGGAAGCAGAGTAGAGAATCCTTCATGTTGTGCAGAGGCACCAGCATATCCTGTATGATCTGGTACTTCTCGTACATCCTCTTGATGGTCTCGCCCTGGGTGCGCTTTAGCAGCGAGACTTTCGGCGGCACCATCCATCCGAACAGGTAGCGGAAGAGAATGTTGTTGCCGAAGGGGATGATGTCTTGTAGCTGCCAGAAGATGGCGCGGGTGTGGCGGTGGTAATAGTGACGTAGCGGGATGTACTCGACAGCCTCTCCGGTGGTCAGGTATTTCTCCACGTGTTTGAAGAACCACGGCTTGTAGTAGTTGCCGATCGGGTTGTATTTGTCCGGGTCGCATTCGTCGGTAAGGACGCCTCTCATGATGACGCCAGTGTCGCGCGAGTACTGCAAACCCTCGACAAAATCACACTCGGTTTCTCTCATCGTCTCCTCTCGGAACTTGTTGCAAATATCGTCGATGCTGTAGACCGGATAATAGTGCAGTTTGACGTATTTCTTGGCAGGTATAATCTTGATCTCGGCGGCTACGAGAAATCCTAAGGTGCCATGTGACCAGGGCACGGCGTAGTATAGATCAGTGTTCTCCTCTTTGGAACATTTAACCAGAGATCCATTGGCTAGCACCAACTCAAAGCTCTCACAAATGTGCTGCATTAGACCCCATTTGTGAGAAGACCCCTCGATTCCGACACCCATAATGAGACCTAAAATAAAGAATATTAAACAAGGATAAAATTACTACATGCCTATGTACCATTCACCATAATTTGAGGATGATACCATAAGCGTGGTACCACATTATACATTTCGATAAGTTAAAAACCACAATATGATGCTAGCCTATATCTATTATTTACCGGTATGGGAAAAACGATACATCAAAAGTGTGATAAGCAGTATTGAATAATAAATAAATGATATATCCATTGACTAATAAACATTTAGTAAGTGTCGATTTAATGCAGAAGTAGTTCAAGCCTACTTCGTAACCCATGCGGTGGTATCATTTTGTCTATATTAATAACAACCAGTCTACTCAACCCTCATTATACGGGCTATGCGTTTACGCCTCTTTGTTATGATATTAAAAAGTACAACTACCTGACTATTCACTTAATTTATTTGGCTCTGCTGATCGCATGTTTTAACGCATGATTTGAAGGACTGTCGTGCCGTCGACAAACACGCGTATTTTGACAATATATAGACACTCCAGTGAATGATCTGATCGCATGAATATGATTAGTTTATTGGCATACTTTATTCAAACACTTTTCCAGATAGATATATGAACGGTAATATTGGGTAATGAACACCGAGTTTTCTCTGAAGCAAGATAAGACTATCCGTGAGGGCGGATGTCTAGATAACGTATTTGAGTCAATCGTCGATATTCTAAGTATCGGTATGCTATTGTATGTGTGAGTTCTAGAAACAAACAAGTCCTTCTTAGTTTTCGGTGAGACTGGTGCAAAGACAGCCAACTCTTAACGATCAGTAGTTATTGAAGTGGTTGAACGTTATAAAATAGGCAGGGGCTGCATACATCTATACACGGAGGATTTATTGCCCTTACGAAGTTACTGTGAGCACTATTCGACCTCGTCCATCCTTTGATGGGGCATGACTTGCCGGCTTTCAACCGGCCGGCGTGCTAACTTTTCAGTTATAAACGTTAAGCGAAAGGAATTCACTATTCCGCCTTTATTACTTTAAGCGTTTAGTTTGGCGAGTCTTTCCTCAGAAATGTGCCCAGTTTTAAAATATAAATTAAAGGGCGAACAATTGTGTTCGGGTGGAGGACTTGCAGTAATCCGTTTTGAATTGATTCGATCAGCAAATACATAACGACCAATCGGTTTTGTGCTATTGAGATATGGATTGATGCTAGTTTGTAGTGTACCTGTAATTATGGATTACATCCTTTCATAGTTACATATACATGATTGTACACAATGAGTGATTGTTAATTTCACCATGGAAATTTCAGGGACGACGTAGGCCATGTTTAACATAACACGTCCCTCCTGGCATGTACATACTCTTCAGTATCAATCGGCTCTGCTCTATGAAATATGATCATCCTGATTGAGCTCCCAATAAATGGCATAATATACCATAATGATTGATTAAGGTTGCGAATTTGGTGCATGCACATGGTGACTAATCCTTTGGCGATATGCTGGTGGCAAGGAGGAATGTAGCAATTACAGAACGCCGTGCCCTATCATTAGCCTCTAATCTACTGTATTAAACCTTACAGCGACACGGCATAACTCATACCGTCAATCCGTTGCTAAGATGAATAATTATTATTTGATTATATTAACCGTATATATGTATGATACGATCTGTTACATGTTTTAGAGTGTGTTACAGAAGTGTTTCAAATTAAGCAAAATTTAACTAGGGAAAGATAACTTAATAATTTGGATGCAAAATATTATGAACTTACCTCCAACTGTTAAGTCGTCAAGCTCAGGCACGATTGGCAAGGTCCAGCCCAAAGGGTTGAGCATGTGGGTGACTTGACCCATGGTGGCAAGAGGCTCCACTCGGACAACCTTTCTCTCCTCGTCTACATTCAGGATGTCTATCAGGTTCACAGAGATATTGGCCATAGACCTCTTGTACTTCCCTTCTCTCAGGCTGATCGCCTGCCATCCAGGACGGGCCGTGCACATCTTGGTTCTCCTCCCAGCTTCGTTCCACTTGCGAACCTGCCGTTGGACATCTTGAACCCTCTGATCGTGGAGATGAGGAGCGCTGCTCATCTTAAAGATCAACCATCCCCGTATGTAATAGTAGGCATCGTAGACGAGAGATGCGGGCATGAGGAAAAACACGCAAAATATCCACCTGTAGTTGAAAATTATGTACTCAAGGCCTCGGTATCGATACCAGGAATAGGCCAAGAGTACTGGCAGGGTGCTAAAGCAAAGAGTGGTCAGCTCCATGGTCGCTACTTATCGTGTGTTTGTCACCAAGTAAGGCTCGGAATGTTGTGTCAACTGCTCCTGTCAGATTTGGAAAAGCGTGCCGGTGCCGATGTAAGCATGAACGCTAGTTCGGTGAAATCCCCTAGATCGATCTGACCTGTCGGGCGAGTGAATGCGACATATAAAGGTCCTTGCTGATCTGGCAAAAACGGACACGACAATCCAGAGGATTTTCTTTGATGCGATTATCAACCGAGAACCTTAATCAGCCGCCACCCTGGAGGCCATGCCGTGACGTCATATGGTGTGAGAAGAATGACCTGACCTACAACGTATTAACCTCAAATGACACAGTTTTAAGGTTTTAGTAGTACAAAAAATCCAGTCCTGATCGAGTGCTGGATTTTAACCAAGACACTACTCGTTAGAAATAATTACTAATTTTCGACAATTTCAACCTAATGAAATATTTTAAGTTAGCATAAACGCGTGGGCGCACGCATAAACGTTTGCTTCGTCTGATAAAAATGATTTATAAGCACACGCGAGACATGCAACTTTATGTAATCTTATCTCTAATCCAAGCAATCAGAATTTTAGATTTAATCAAATGCCAAGTGTCATTCAGTAAGTTTCGTTATTTTTACTCAGACAGATGCTGAGATTTAATTCACTAAAACAGTGGTGCGTCTGTAGCCCGGGGGGGAGGGCGCCAAAGACATTATTGGTTTCATCCTTTTTTTTGTCTCTCGAAACTTAAGCAGGTCACAGAGTATTTAAAAATATGTGCTTCGCCCTGCGCCTACAGTATGACCGATATTTTACAGGGTGAGCGGATTGTCCTGAATCTGGGCACATGCGGTCGCATCAGGTGACCAGTAAAGCTCACCGATGATCTCAAACAATATATATACCGACGCCATATACGGTACACTCCACACAGTCCACGGGAGAGCAGTGTGATTCACTATGGTTTACACATCTCATATATGCAGGGCATTTAGGCCGTAGTTGAAAGCATCATGTGAATTTCATTTGATATAAAAGATGGACATTTGGAATATCAAAAAAAACGGACAACAATTACGACGTCATGTTCATAGCTGAATTTAATTGAAACTATGTTTACAAGCATACTCAGACATGATTTATATGGGTGAATAGTAATGTACATTTTTGTACAATGAACATGTAAATTGTATCATCGTGGTATAATTCCCTACAACTGTATTGTGGTATCACGTAAATAAAAATATGAAAATTATTTGTTAGCAATAGCAGCAAAACGTACAAAACTATTGTCAAAAGGCAAAACCCCAGCTAATTCGCCGATGGCTCTCGTAGCCTATTTAGACCTGTCATGATAAAGATGTATCACTTATAAAGTGAATAGAGACAGAGGTGCTCTGTGTAAAGTTCACTAGCGTGAAGCGACAAGAGAGAATAATTAGATGTGAAGCATTGACTTTGATATATAGCATTGCGTTTCATTTAAGGTCATCTAAATAAGGTACATGATCGTGAAGTCAGAGTATCAGGAGAGGAATACAACAAAACAAAACTTCGGGTTAACTTAAGGGAGATCCTCCTTGTAATAAGTGCACGTTCCACAGAATATCACACCTTAAAGGCAATCGTCTTGATTCAACAGAGCTTGTTAATTGAAGCGGTAAAATGACAAGCCTTGAATATAGCGCCATCATCAATGACTCCCAGACTGACATGTCATACTGATAAAAAATAACTTCCTACTTAAGGACAAGTTATAACAATAACGCCGAGGTCAACTCGTGTTAAACAGGCGAACGTATAATACATGGTATTAATATGCAGCATAAGTCGGCCATAATTATACAAAATCACAATTCATACATTTTGATTGCAGCCCTGTCCTTAGCACTCTCGGTTACGACCAGATTGCCCGTGATGCTTATGGATACCGCATACGGGTCTTTGACGCCATCCTCTCTGGTTAGCAGATGACGCTTGAATCGCCCGTGTGACGAGAAGAGGCTGACGCGATCGTTGTTTCTATCGGACACGATGATGTTTCCTGCCGAATCAGTGCAGACGCCGCGTGGAAATCTCAAATGGCCGTCACTTTTCCCCTCGCCTCCGAACTTTCGTATAAACCGCCCCATACTGTCAAATATTTTAACCGTGTGATTGTTTGAGTCTGACACGATGATCTCGTTGTGTTGGCCACATGTGACGTAGAGCGGATTGTCGAAGCTCTCATCGTTCGAGCCTCGGCTGCCAAAGCGGTTAAGACAGGTTTTCTCACCTTTGAATATACTCACGGAGCAATCATCGACATCGGAGACAACACAGTTACCGTTCGGGCTGATGACAACCCCGCAGGGCCCGAAAAACTTGCCAAGTCCCCATTTAGCCAGCGAGGTGCCCGAGGGTGTGAACACTTGTAGTCGTTTGTTAACTCCATCAGTGATGATGATGTTGCCCTTAAGGGTGATGGCGACTCCCTGCGGGCCGAGGTTACCACCTCCTAGGACAGTGACATGTTGTCCGACACTGTCAAAAATCTGAACGCGCTTATTACCCCACTCCGTCACGACAATGTCGCCGCTGAGGAGACAAGCGACGCCCAGAGGGTCCTTCAGTTCACCCGGCCTGGTGCCGTATCTGTTGATGTTCACGAGTAACTTGGGTCTGCCCAGGCGCTCCGAGTTGCTCCTGCTGAGCGCGGGTCTGGCATTAGCGGGACTCAGCATCAGCCCGTGCCTGTTGAGCTCCTCGGCCGAGCCCTTCACCTCCTCCACACGGCCGATCGACGGTTCGGCACGCCCCGGCAGGAAGGTGACGATCGCTTGGATCTCGTCGCTGGGAGCGTTGGCATCCGCCTCAGCCACCGTCCTCATCCTCTGTATCAGCTCCTCGTGCACCGCCATCAGGCGCAGGTTCTTCCCGCTGATCGTGTCCGAGGCAAAGTTCTGTACCCCGTCCGCTTTCTGCAGGTGAAAGTTCACCCGGTCCATCTCCTGCTTCAGTATCCTCAGCTTCTCGTCTCTCTTCTGTCTCAGTTGGGATAACATCGCCTGTTCTTCTTTTCGTATCAGATCCAGCATCCCCTTGGTTTTCTCCTTGATAGCGATCTCGGCCTGGTTACAGCTGCTTAAGTTGAGCTGTCGGAGGTCCTCCAGTATCGTGGACTTCTTCTTTAGGCCGACTATTTTAGAATCCACCACGTTTTTTAAGTTGAGAATCTCCTGCTGATGCTGTCTGAACACTTTATCTATCTCGGTGATGTTGTGATCCTCGTGAGCGTTCATCACGCAGACAGTACAGCAGACCGCCTCGCACGTACGACAGAAATACTTGCCCGGCTCTCCCTGGTGGACTTTACAGTAGAAGTCTGAGACCGTGTCCTCTGACTTATCCAGGATCTGATGCGTTCTGAACAGCGGGTTTTTGTTGTGTCGCTTCAGACACGAATCACAATAGTTCATGCTACAATTAGTGCAGAAACTTTTCGCCTTTGACTGTTTCTTCTCGGCCCGACAAGAATCACACACTTTCGACGTTTTCCTGTCCCTGATGTTGATCGTCTTGAACATTTCCTCTATTTTCTGTATTTTGAAATCGTTTCTCAGAGCCGCTACCCCTCCCTGTGGCGGCAACGTGGTCAGCTCCCGACAGGTCGGACAGGGAAGTTTACCAGGCTGTGCTCGTTTTTGTTGTTGGTACGTGGCTTGGTACCCCTCCAGACATTCCTTACAGAATGTGTGTCCGCATTTCAGCATCTTGGGGACTTGAAACCCCTCGAAGCAGATCATACAGTGGAGCAGATCCTCGAAACTCGACCTCCCTGCCATGGTGGCAGCAATACGATTGTCTTCCTCAGTGAAAAACCCCGTGTGTACGTCCTGTGTTCGGTTCGCCGTGCCGTCCCTGCTGATTCACGGTCCGTGTGCACATGTACGTGGGTTTACAATGCGCTGTAGATCGGCTGGCCTCTATAAACGTCTTAAAGCAGTTGTCCCACACAAAGCAGGCGCTGGTATGCGCTGTGGGGGTAGTCAAGCGCAAACACCCAGTTTAACACGACATCGTGCATACGTTTCCTCAACCTGGCATTATTCACCTCTCTGGATTGCCATGCTGAGGCATGAAAAGCGCCCATAAGCAGATATATTGGGTATGTGCGACCAACCAGAGATACTTGGGGTCAGCTAGGCGAGTTGTGTATTGAACCATGCCCACGCAGGCATGAC
>JAXGGS010188856.1:36499-61690 GCA_035585475.1 Armandia brevis
AAAACCTCAGGAAGTTTTGAAATTGACGCATCCTACTCTTGTTTAAATAAGAAATGTAGGAACCACGTTTGTAGTGGTTGGTGATAGGAAAACTACAACACATGAAACATCGATCATAAAGTTCTTTGAAACACTTCAGGAAGTCAGTGGATTCCAGCTTGAAATGTCCAGATTTGTCACTACCTAGAGCATTGGGGAGACTGTGACATCCATTAAATTTGAATAATTTCTCTGCATAATATTCAGCATCTTCAGATTCATATCCTTCACTAATGAGTTGTCCTACAATTCCCGAAATGTAAGAGTTTCGCACTTGGTGCACGGCCTGATTCTCCAAGTCAACCATGTACAACCGCCGGTCACATGGAGTAATATCCATCGCTATGATTTTCACGAAGTTAAAATTGTGGCTATCCCAACTGCAAAAGATTTTTTTTGTCATGCAAAAATTAATTTGTGAAAAACACATGGGACAATTTAATCCAGTCATGCAATGTTTTGCTTCTTAAGGTTATCTGTTAACATACTTGATTATATTAGCCAAATACGCGAATAAGTTGTGTTGGCAACCAATAAAATGCAGTCACAATTTTTTTAGAAAGGCAGCTATTTAATATGAATTAAGTAAGGCAAATTTAATTGCCTCGCTTTAATCGGAAAACCAGAACAATCAACATCGCAAACTTGTTTAAAGGATTTGTCAGACCGGTCAATGCCCTATTTGACCTTTGCATTAACTTGCGAGAAATAAAGGAAACCGACAAAATCAGAAGCTACTCTAAAAGAAGGCTTGGGGACTCCTTCAGCTGAGGGATCCAGCAATTGTATTTTAAATGACAACAGCTTTGGAACAAGTAAAAACGTAAATGGTTTAACCATACATAAATTCCCCGTGGTTATAATGACGAGTGTAGATTCACGATACGTGGCAGCAGTGAAATTGGATTTTCGTGGTTTCAGCCGTGGTTCAATGACTCAAACAGATTTGAGCAATACAAACGTGACTTTTAACCATATCTGTCAGCTACATGTATTTTCTTACCTTAACTACCGCCTGGAAAGTCCAACCAGTGCACACTTTTCCAAGGAGTGATGGAAAAACCGACTACCTACGAGCGAGGAGACATAGGCTAGTCCTCTGTGGGATCAGAAAGCAGTTCACGCTCTTCGAAAGGCCTATGCTACTTCTATTTAAGTTGTAAGGATATATTTTGTTCCACTTACCGCCCCGTGTCAGAGTGAAATGAACGATCACGACATCATCTCGAAGAGGACAGATTTAGCAACTCGCGCGACTGTGGTATAATGAACTCAAATATCCAGCTCATTCAATATAGGATATTTTGATATTTTATAAATTCTTCGGCCTTGAATCTGCCCAATCGTGGGCTAGAGTCTCCAATACTTTGTTAATTAACGATATGTACTACAGTTTGCGTAAGAAAGGGATTTTCCTGAAAAAGGCAGTTAAGAAACACAGAAGACCGCATATTTAATAATCATGCCATTCTTGCAAGTTTATTCGCAACTAAAAGTGATGAAAGCCATGTAAACTGTAGCAAATCAGGTACAAATGTATTTAATATCAATACAAGTTTGTATTACTCCAATATATATTTATAGTACACGATTGAGTTGAGTAGGGGGGTGGGGGTCATAAATTATGTTCTTAATATCTTATACTTTTATCAAGTAGTACAATGTATGTATATCTGTAACGCACGAAACAAAACTTTAAATTCACACGAGGAAGCGGTATGAAAAAAACATTTGTCACTGACACGACAGAAACCTTGATCGTAACCACGGTAACACAAACTTTAACAAATTCATATCAGTGATTATCACAACTCAAAATACATAGACATATTCTTGTATTATGTGCGCCACCTCTTATACAGGCTTTGGGAGAGCGCCCTTATTCAAGATAGAAACCGTACAAAATTGACAAATTCATTAGTTTTTTAAACTTTTGAAAAGTTTCCGAGTGTTCTTACTAGAAGGTTTTACTCTGCGGTACGCGTTTTCTCAAAAAACACGGGTACATGAAGTATGACTACGTCAGTGTGATTTGCTTCATGATTCAGAAAGTGTAGTTTCCGTTCCAGGGTGTGTCACAGAATTGACAGGTAGGAAAGAGTTTCGTAATGATGTGTTAAGGTGGGGAGATATCGTTCACAAAATAATTCTTCAAAATAATGAAACACTGTGATAATCAGGCTAATTATGATTATTGATTTCATGGCTTTAACAAAAGCGTTCTTACTATGTACAAGTCTAAAATATGCCTTTAATTTTGCAGAACGATGTTCTCACGCCTACGTAGTTTAGAAAAGATTGCGCATGATTTGCAAATGCAGTATGACAAACAAAAGGAATATGAAAATCGCAAACAGTGACGATGATCATTGACAAAGTCGTAAGATTTATAAAGAGAATTCAATTATTCAAGTCAATAACAAAGCGAACTGTCTCAGGTGTGAATAATCCATACGTTGAGTTATCCATTAGGTCATCACCATGGTAATAAACTTATGAGCGGAACACAAAAGGTTCTTGCAGCTACGCCACTAGATTGCATAGCACATTTAGACAATATTAAAACGGTTCGGTCAGTCAGTTTACAAACAACTCAGTGATTGCAAGACTCCAAGTACAGGAATAATAACATGTAACTGCTCAATATTGAATTGTCGTGTTTAACTCTATGGAAGTTTCATTAAAGGTATAATATTCACGGTAACAAATTCATACTTGACAAGTACAGTAACTGGCTAAATCATCATGTCAATAATAAGCACTTTTAAAATTTTGGTCCAATTGGTATACAAGAAATTCACTTATACAAAGGAATATATAAACGGCACATAAACAATCAGGTGTCTACAATTCAGCTACCATAATTTCTTTAATAGAAGCCTTTAAACTCACTTAAAAAACATACGTAATAATCTGTTCACAACTAGCGTTAAAAACTCTTCATGAATATGTTAATTACACAAATCGAACAAAATACACGTTTATGTTAAGTTACATTCACTTGTAAGCCAAACCATCGTACGATGTGTTTACGAAATCGTAATAAAAAATCACGGGCAACAGAAACATATCGGCTTCCACTAAAGATCTTACGGCTCGACTGATTATCTCGCAAACTGGGTGAAGGTGAAATGGGTGTATGTATGTCTGTGTATGTGCGCAGTAGTAGTACATAGTAGTATCGGAGGAAAATGAACCGACAATCACACACATATTTAGCACCTAGACTGATTGACCTTACTCACTTCACAGAGCCACACTCATACACGCACAAGTGTACAAGGGACACGACTTCACTCAGATCAAAGCTAAAGGAATTATTAATATAAATCACAAGTTGTCAATCAGCGACACACTTTTAATAAAATGTCATGTCAGATAGTTGTACAGAATGCAACTAGAGCACGCGCATGATGTGAGAGTCCTCCCTTTGGGCCAACAAGAGATATAATAAAAGCTGAAGATTGTAATTACTATGGCTGTATGAGTATCACAGTACACCGATGGATATCTTGCATGTGCAATCCCAAACCAACGATCTGCAAAGCGCTTATTGTGCATATCATTACGTTGACTAAATTGTCAGCCACCCTGTTATGATAAGAGGATGGTGGCTAGGTCATAAGCACCAGTATGTTCAGCATCTGCATGAACTTATCGCCTATTAGAAATAGGATGTAAAAAGCATTACAATTACGAAATGGCTTTTAAAAGGGTTCCGAAATTATCTTTCTTGACAAAAAGAACATTATAATCAATATTTGCTCGAGAACTGTATGCTGAACCCTTCATAATTGCGATATTTGTATCATATCTGCAAATTGCATACGCTTTGTCTCATAGTGTAATCATTAACATGATTTTTGGGACTAGTTCATACAGTGGAAGAAGCTCAGTTTGAGACTGCACAAATCCACCTAGCCTGAAAGGGGGGACTTTGATTTTCATACACATGGGAACCTTTCAGACCGTCAGCAACATCATCATCAACGTCATACACTAACTTTAACTCAACTGATGCTTCACGAAGAACTCGCCAAATTTATCACACAACATTTCATCAAGTATCATTCATCACAGCGTTCAGCAAAAGACCAAGTGTTACACATCTATTATAATACAGCATCAGAATGAGGAGATTTCACTAACTCACCAACGATCGAACCGAGTCCTGATTCGTTATTAACACAATGACGACACAACAGGCCGATTAATATAGCACTAGTAGTGTATAAGGGTCATTTACTACTATGATAACAAAGCGTGTAACAAATTACTGGTTACCAGATCGACTATTAACAAACTGATGATTGACGTCTACAGGTATACAGAGTTTAAATACATGCAAACCAGTCTTTGAACATCATATATACTACTACCGTTAAGAACTTCATTGCTTCACATGTTCATATAACAATCACAACTCCTCATATGATCCTACAATATATATGGACAAAATAGTTTCACACAGCCATGTAATCAAAAACATATTAGATGGCACTATTGTTATGATGCATTTGATAAGGGATTCTATAAGATGGTGAGTGTGTAGCTGCAGAAGAGGCCCATATATGTTTTATATTAGTACTACATGATAAAACACAGAAAGTAGATATGGAGTGGTATGAACATGTGCGCTCAATGGAGAGGGCATCATAATGTCGATCGTCGGCACTAAGAACTACGAAATGAATTCAAATTTTCATCATATATCCTCTGAGATTTAGCATAATATTGTGTCATGCAATGTATCAAAAAATATTCACAAACATATATCAGTTATAATGGTATCATAAAAAACATACTCAAAGTTTTCCATATTAATAGTAGTCAATAGCGTATATGTTTTAAAGAACTGCAGGATTTGTAGTGGCAATGTGTGCATACAAGTTGTATGAAGTATGTCCATTGTCAGGGGGACCACAGAGATGTCATGGCAGTAGCCCTAACCTTGGCAACTACTTTCGGCACATGCACAAATCTCATGTCAGGGAAGTGAGTGGGGGCAGCGAGCATACTCAGTATCGATGTGACACACACACTCGGATCGCGGGTTTAGTATACAGCTCCTTCTTATACAGTTTGTAGGGTGTTAACATTAATATCCAACTTGCCGTCACGTTACATTGTGTTACTTGGCATCTAAGCTGCAAGCATGCTCAACCAACCGCTGGAAAAGCCAAGTTGTTAGCACTATATCAAACGCTATGCTGCCTGGACGAAGAATGCTCGTTCCACTTGATGATGTCCACCCCGCCTGGGACTCCTGGCTCCGGCGAGCTGCTGTGCGCATTTCCACTCACTCCTCAACAGGTTCTGGCATACGATCTCACGGCGGCACGTGCGCCTAGAGCTCTGGGCACCCCATGCTTCCTTGTCCCTAGAGGGCGCTGGGTTGCTAGGGGCAACCAGTGTCTACCGATCACATCACATACTCAGTTGACGGCAGATCACGTGCCATGTTACTCGATGGTCGGCGGCCAATCCAGCTGCGCGAGGTATGGTGTACGGCCAATCACGACGAGTTGCCGAGAGCGTCGTGGGCCTTGTGTCGCCCGCCACAGCATCCACACCCAATGCCACAGCGGTGGCATGCCGTAAGCGGCCAGTAGCACCATAAGCACGGAACAAAGAGGGAGAGAATAGTCAGCGCAGTCCACTTCCTACAGTTGGCGTCGTCGTTCGTATCACAGACACAAGGATGTCCATAGTCACCGTCGGCGTCCGCCATGCAGTGGTAGAGCATGCCGCGCGCGCACCAGATACATGACACTTTCTCTATACAGTCCGCCACGCGGTCCGGGGCGTCCTCGCAGATTCCCCGCGCGTTCTCGTCGTGCAGGAACATTTCGTTACAGTAGACGCACCTCGAGCGCTGACTCAGCAGGTGCGACGTGCCAGAGTTCTTTTTGTCCTTGCGTCCCACCTTCCTCTTCTTCTTGGACTTGATGGGAAGCGGAGGCTGCATGGGCTGAACCTCCAACCGGTTCTTAATCGACGATATAGAGTCTCGCCTGCTCGCAACCGGCGTTTTGCTGATAGAGTCCAACGCCGGGTACGAGTACTCGTGCACCGACGGCCGCTCATTCTTTTTAAATTGTACATAGCTATTGTCTAATATGTCTACTTTTTCATCTGTAGTTGTGGAGCCCTGATCAGATTTGAGTTTTTCTAGACCATTTTTGTCCGGTTTCACCCAGACGTCATTATGTAGGGAATAGCTGTCAGTGCTACTTTTACTCTTTGTGCTGCTGCTCGTGTTGGGTGACGTTCTCGTCTGACGCGGCATGTACGTCACACGGTGCAAGTGCTCGTGCCCGTGGTTGGTCGAGCCAGCGTGTGGCCGCGGTAGTCCAGTGTGATTGCCGTGGCTACCTGCCTGGCCATTGAACGGGTCCTGAATGCTAGATAAGGCGGGGGACTGCGGAGAGGGACTGCTCGTCGTCGTCGACACTGTACTCGCAGACTGACTCGAGCTGTCATTTCTCTTCAATGGAAGATCGAGGGTCTGAAACATTAAAATATACGGGTTTAACATCACAAACGTAAACGGTGATAGAGAAAATCTTCAGTATTACAAATAATGTGAATTACCATGAAAACGTCATCATCCCCTACTTCAATATCACCATTATTCAATATATGTGTGTCACCTGAAACAAGAGCGAACTACATTATTACCACATATAACCAATATAAACTCGATACGGTCATGCTTATGTACGCGTACATGAATGTGATAATTACAGTTTATTTATCATTTACAATAAACGTGTTTAACTGGGTACTTTTTAAAGTATCATAAGCACGCTCTTTGTCGACCAGATTCTCCCCTAATTTAAATCATGGCGCTCATTTACAGTTCATATTTCGAAATAGCAAGGTATCGGATATACAATGTAAGTCTGAGATTGAATATTATTTGTTCGTCGTACCAACTGTTTATAAGTGTGCGAAAACACAAACTGAATCTGATAAATAATAGAAGCCCCCGAATGTTGAATCGATAGAATTAAAAGATTACAAGCATTAAATGAAATGTAACTGTGTTAATTTGCAGATGTTGAAGTTCTTGTTTTTGTTTAAATGATTTTAGTTCTAGATCGCAGGACTGTACAATTCTAAAACGGAATTAGACCATGCAGGGTGACTGTGTAGCCCGACTGGAAACGTTAAAATAACTGACAGGCTATTGGAATAAAACTTACCAAACACAATGCATCCAAAAGCAGCGTGAGTGAATAAAAGGAACGAAAAATCATTTCAAGTCACATGACACGTATGTCTCATTTCATGCTTGTCGTTCGCAAAGGCAAACATTATTATAATGAAAGCAAAACAAAAATCTCAGGTAAGACACCCTTATTATAAAACGATATTAAGAGATGCGTTTACTATCGCACATGTACGCCTCATTAGAACGACAAGCTCGAAACGCTATCATAAAACGGTGTACATCTCAAATGCAATTCAATCACAGTGAAACATAAATAACAAACGTGGTCCAGACATACATATCCTAAATCAGAGGTATTTCACAGCGCTCTAAATAATCAAGTTATACACTTTTTCAAGTTTTTCAAGTAATACACTGTTAATAGGTAAATTTGGTTTTGAAATACCATGATAAAAGCACGTGCAAGCCTCCATGCGTATTTGTAGTATAATGGTTTTATATACAATTCGTGAACTTTGGTTTAACATTATCGTAACGAATTGTGAATGTCCGTGTTTGTAAAGAAATATTTTACCCACGATGCAACAATGAACAATTATACATGTATATACACGGAGTGAATTTAATCTAAATAAAACCTAAATACAGGTAAACTAGTTCTACTGTTTAAACGTTTGAAACCTCCCGCTAAATTACTCATCGGGTGTTTTAACGATTAGTCATTAAGGCGGTGTATTTAGTTTGGCCGTCAGTCGCCAGCTGGCACTACTCTCCGGCTAAGATTATTCATGCCAACCGACGAAGCAGTGAATGGAGGTCACAACTCTCTCACAGATAATAATAGCCAGGCAGCAGGCGAATCAGGCTGCTAGGCTGTCAGCAGCACCCTATCGATCAGAGCAGACATACTACATTCACCATCAGAAAGCCTCTGATGTATGAGGGATGGGCGGCCGTAGAGGCTGCCCTGAGAGGCAGCTAGGAGGAAGTGGTAATACTGTAATTGGGCTATGATTACCGGTATATATACATATATATTCTACATAACTAAAATCATAATGATCAACAGGCATAATTCCCTTTGTCACTTAACCAATGCTGACATTATAATTTAAAATGGTAAATTACACATTTCCGGTTACATTGTGTGACTTGATTGAAGTATTTAGAATTTGCTTTCACAGTTTAATAGTTATAAGTTTAACTTAATGTAATATTTGGTTGTCAGTTAACAGGAGCAGCTTACCCACAGTCAAGTGATATAACAAAAGGTAGGCTTTAATAAGGATTATATTTATTCTAGACACGTTTTAGAAATGAGTAATACTAGGAAGAGGTTGAAAACCCAACCACGATTGCATTGATATGTAAGTCGAAGCATTGACACGTGCATAGTGGTAATATGGTTTACAGAAAACTGATACGCCACAACAAAGCCTTGGGATCACTAAAGTTGACATTGATATAAGCTGATGATGCAAAGCAGGTTAAATCTCCTGCTACTGGCAAAAACAAGACTTTTTGCAGATAATCGCCGCATATATTAGTATATCATTCAAACAAAAACGACGACTGAACTAGTTTTCAGACCGCTCTCCAGTGGTGTAATATCCAGAGAAAAATCCAGAAAATGATCAAATCGAAATCACCATTGAGTTTGTATTCAGTCACTGCTGATCCACAAACAGACGATTCCCTGTGTGTCTTATACGCCAAACTCAGTTTCGTGCGAGTTCTAGCCATAATAGCAACTATGTCAACGAGGAAATAACTACCGTATCTACGAAGGAGCAATTGCAAAAAGCAAACCAATGGATGCTATGGGCTATGTATGTGGGAGAGAGGGAGAGGCAAACCCAGGCTAGGTGGGTCATTGAAATACCCGCACAAACAGGCACAAGCAGGGGCGGTGCGAGCCAGCGCCTCGCTATCGATCTGGCCCACATGCTATTCAGCTCCATGCCCCATCCATTGCTGCAGCTGACCCACTCAGCTGACCCATGTTTTATTGACCCTCCCATTGATGGTTGCGTGGGCGGAAATCAATCATATCTCACGCGGGTTCCCCTAGCGCCGCCCGCCTTGTGGGAGAGGCTACACACACTTCTAGCCGGCGGGTGAGTGTGAGTGTGTGTGTGTGTGGCGGGGTGGTGCGTTGCTTCTACCTCACCCACCCAGTACCAGACTTGCCGCCGATTCGTACACCGAGATGAGTGCTCGCCAAACTAGAACGCCAATCAATGTAATACTGTTTGCACACTTCGAGATATTTCCAGGCGGGCAAGACATGGCAGAATAATAATGTCAAACCCTCGTGGCATATGAGAAACATGAATCAAATGCCACCAAAGTGTGCTGTAAGTACTGCAATGTCTACAGGCAAACCCTTAATGACAGTCTGACAAAGCACAAAGAGTATGGACATACATGTAGCTACAAACTGCTCAAGTGCCTTTAATATGTGGGAAGGAAAACATTGCAGAATATGATCATCGATGACATTTGAAAATACCTTGTATAAAACCCAAGTGATGTATGTGTATTAAAAGTTGCAGAAATCAAGTATTGCGTCACACATTTTCCTGCATTTGTCCCATTGAATGGAGAACTATTCTGAAGTTTTTAGCATCACTTGTAACACCAGGCTATCAGATATAAGTAGATTCATATCAGTGCATACCTAAAAACGTCCACCTTAAACCTCAAGCTTCTTAATACGGCCATTGAGAAGATAAAATGCAAATGTAATATACCCTATCAAAACAAACTGATATTTGACAACGTTCATCCGCGGTTCTTAACCGAATTGTGTCGTATACATCACGGTAGAGCACATCGCATAAATCATTTGTGCTTGGATACGTAAATGAAAAGCTCGGGTGACATAAAAACCAAGCTAGACCTACAAACTATCTAGCCAGCGGTGTTTGCTCTCTGCAAGCATGGGATATAAGGGGACGTCTAAAACGGTAAATGGCTATTAAAATGTGGGATCAAAGACAAACAAACGACCCTTTTGCTCAGGACGGCGTCTGAATCGTAGATATACCTGAACCATGGAGCTACGTTAACGGTGTATACAATTGCAAGGTTCTCGCACCAACTGCGCGCCCTTCTGATTTATACAAACTTAAATCTAATGCTAATGCAACACCCATAACTCGTTATAGATAGCATAAAAGGAATTTTTGCCTATTTGTATCATGACTCAGCATTTACCTCGGCCAACTGGCTCCGTTATCCGAAACTAACATATCCCTTCACATGTGAGCGCAGTAACACAGAATCTCGGTTTTAGGTCTGACACTATACCATGAGTTGACCTTGAATCTCTGAATGAGATCATGACCTGGGGTGTTAATCAGGTGAAATTCGATATGGCATAAAGAATAAATACATAAAAAGCCACATGGACTCGGAAAGGGACAGGTATAAACAGCCACTTCCGACAGCATTTCCATCCAGTTTGTAAATTAATTTGGCAAATATCACGGGCGAGACGTTAAAAGGTTCCGTGTTTTAATGATAAACACGACACTCCTTGGTGTCTTCGTACAATGTAATGTTGATTCAGCGGTTGCGGTTTGTTCAGAGTTCGCACTCGAATAAAGGAGATGATGAGATTTACATCATTACTTCAACACAGACGGCTGAGTTGAGTTGAATATCACACCGCCAGCACGTCTACGTTCTTACTTAGGTTTTCCAGGAATACGAGAGAACGACTCAGTGCAGAATGTCATGGCGCCTGACGAATTACGGATCTCATATCGAGGATGTAGGTGGCCTAATTATGAAGTTCAAAATACATGTGCTGCATTAAGGACAGCATACGAGGAATATATCTTCGGATAGGTATGGACACGGTTATTAATTGTAAAATACATGTACATGTAATTAATTAAAACTATGACTTAGGCTTCCTGTGTTGTATGACTTTATTTGCAACATCAAGGTCGCCGGGTCTATCCGCTGTAGAACGCCTGAGGACCCGGACATGAGCTCCTGCCGCTCCAGCCTCCTTAAAGCTTGCGACACCTGGGAAAGGAAGTGGGGGGCGGTGAGTGATGACCCGCGCACACTATGAGCTGAAAGGTGGTGCATGATGGGTAAAGATCGCGGTCAGTGTGGCTGGGTAGGCGCTAACACAGGGCGTGGAGATAGGGGCAGCCCGGCAGCCCACCGAACACGTGGTGCGGGCGGAAGCGGGGATGCTTTCACTAGCTGGCGGATTGACGTCACACACATATTCACAAATTCACCACCAGTGTTTGACAATGACAACATCGAGAGTGCAGGTGTGTGCATATGGAGAGGAGGGGAGGGGCGGGGGTCACTCTCGAGTAGAGGATAGACATGGACACTAAGGGATAATCAACTCTGTCATATAACAGTACAAGCTCCATACGCATACAGCCGCATGTTTAGAAAGCTAGTTACGAAAATACACGTAACGTTGAAAGTTTACAAGTTCAGGAATACAGCATTAGTACATATTTCTGTGCGTTAACTGAGTCTGGGAGACGGGAACTAACAGCTTTGACTTTCCCAGAAGACATCCCGGTGCACCCTATCACAGAGCAATGGCAAAACGTGCAGCACATCATCTGCTCAGAAGCTGTTCAATCAATCATATTATTTTGCTCTTTGGATGGCAAAGTGCCTCTTTTCAAACAACCCTTGTATTAAGTGGAGCACAACTCTCTGCTCTTTTTAGGCAAGAATTGTCAGAATCTTGGCAAAGTCATCACTGATATCAGATAAAACGGGGTGTTTCGCTCGGATGATATCTGTTTATACTGGATACGAAAGAAAATTCGAACAGCTGTCTGCAGATACACTTCCTACAGCCATTGCTTGATAATTGTCTTTGCACAGACAAAAATTACCAGAAATTTAGATTAAATGATAAGTACCACTTTGCAGTCAGGCACGAAAGTCTTCCAGCATCGATAGCAGTACACGTATGTACACTTGAACATTTCGCTCTTGATCACATGCACGTGGATAATTTGAAGCCAGGTAGTGCGATGATGATGAGAAATGAGTAGAGAGCCACATTAAGCCGAGCCTGAAGCTGAAACTCGGTTAAGATAGCCGACTCCCGGTGCGCGCGGGACAACCTTCACCTTGCGTATCTTCTGGCACTTCCTGACAGCTTTCCGTGGAAACCTTCTCGGATCACGCTTTTTCATGGCTAATTCTCGAGGCAAATCAGTACAACAGCAACTTTTTTTTGTTAAACACAGATCGTCGACATCGGTTATACAACTCTTCAAATTTAGGTACAGGTTATCACAGAATTACTCACTCAGTGCAGGTGAACACGTAAAAGCGGGTATTATAATAAAACGTGTTATTGGCTAGACAATTTTTCATTCATTGTCTCACCAAACTAGGATGCAAAAAGGGTTGAAGATACGCCCGACTAACTCATACGCTCCACTGGGAGAAGCAGTAGAACGATCCTACCCCACTTCCCTCGGAGGAGCAGCATCGATGAGACTTAAAAATGATGCCGTTTGAGGGCCGGTCGGGGGTACAGAAATGAAATGACTGTGTGGGTGGGGAGAATTTGATTGGGTTTTCATCACCAACATAATTACCACAATGGAAGCGAGATTGAGGATTGGTGGTAATATTGAACCGCGGCCCCTGAGAAACACTGGCTAGAGACCACACACGTTGGCAATCAAATTGATATCAAACAGGAACTTGGGTGAGAATACTCGGCAGCCTTCCACTACTGCTGGATCTGTGTTTGCAGAGCTCGAGATAGATCCTTTACAAATTCCTCTATCAATATCGTGATTGAACAACCTCTCATCGCCAATACAAAGTTGTAATCAAACCACGGTAAATGACATGAATTTCCATTAATTCAAATCTGGTCGAATATTATCCCGAGAGTTAGACTAACTGCACTGCAGTTTCAGATGTAGTATACGACATACATGTACTTTATTTTCTGGGTTTAAATTTAAACATGCAATAATTTGAAGATTATATTCCCTGCTAACCAGTTTTTGAAGGCATTATAATTTAGGTAGAAATTGCGTAGGACACTTACTGCACACTATACATGTGCATGTACATGATTGTATGTACATAATTATGAAGTGCGTACACATGCATTTTTCATGCGTTATTAAGCTGACATGGTAATTTAAAAAGGAAATCCCTATTTTAAGGATATCGGTGGGCTTTCGTGAAAAGCATGTGCGTTTGACGAACCAATATCTTATCGGTTATCATTGAATTGCACAGTTATATTTGCAGGGATAATGATAGGATGAGGGTTAGGTCAGTTTATATGAATCTACATGCAATGGTGAATTCTAATCTAACAGTGTGAATTCTAATCTAACACCGTGAATTATAATCTAAAAGTGACATATCTTTGTTACCCCATAAGTCAAGAATAATCAATTAAAATGATGGTGAACAGTCACAAAATGCAAAAACTACAGGAACCCTTCTACCTGTGACATGTGTGTATGAACGTTGGAAAAGGTTAAGTGTATGACTCTACTCTCGCGATAATTACCTTCTAATAGATCCTCCACCGCTCGCTTGACACCCTTATCAAAAGCCCGGGCATCTGCGCTGCTCTGAAACGTTAATCCAAATCTTTTCTCTTCTGTTTTCCAGTGATGAAAAGTTGGGTTTGCTTTCGTATATTGTACATCCTTTTTCAGCACACAATTCAGCACCACCTGCAACGAAACACGCCCGATGAGAAACCGAAGTACGACCGAGGTACACTATTTCTGTCTAAGTTAAATTGTACTGAGGGTAGATTTCTTTATGAACGGAAACGCTCAAAACACAAGTACAGTGTTTCGTACAAAACTGATGTAGAAACACTAATGTGATAATCAGGCTCACGAACACTTCGTTATCAACTAGCATTCCTACATTGTAAGCTAGGCACTCAGGTTATTCTACACGGTTATGTTTACAGGAGATTAAGACTTACTGATTGGTCGGCTATGCGTTGTCCATGGATGAGGTATTCATGTCGGATGTCATCCCCGTTTGAGGTGATGACGAGTTTTCTGAGGCCGACTATACTCATGCCACCTCCCCCCATCGGGACCCAACCTCCTGTGCTGTCATCCCTGGTCATCACCTGGGCTTTTACACGCACCAGGTAATCATCACTGAAAAAATAGAGAGAAAAACATTAATCAATAACTATAGTGCCAAGTGATTTTAAACATTTTAGGCCGTGAGGTCAAACGTGGTTGCTTAGTTTTGGCGTCTGAAACAACAGCGTATTACAAAAATAGAGTGACTGTGTGTACTTGGGATATATGTTGCAGCATTTGCAAATACAATAACCAGAACAATAATACACAATTGGAAAATAACAGCATCAAATCTTCGAAATGTCTACTCTGTGTTATCACTTTTCAACATTGATAAAACCCAGCGAACAATCAAAACATTCACATAGCACAAACTTGCCCAAGACGTCGTTCCTGGAACTGCCCTTTGTCATTGCACTGATCAGTTGACATGGCCAAGGTGATTCACGTGCAGACGCTGAGTATGATGGTAGATTAATAACTCGAACGTGAGCGCCACTGGCCTTATCATCACCCTCCAAAACTAAACTAATACGAGGCGGATAGACATCTAAACATCAGTGATTTGACCTTGCCGATACTAAGCAACATTATTTTGACACGAAAGCAGCGATCCTGACGTAAGTTCATGTGATCAGAGCGTGTAGATCGATGGTCATTCTAAATCCAATATGTGCGCATTGTCTCTTAAAACCGAGCTACGCCCAACAAAAATACCACCTATTGTCGATATGTGAGGAAATATCAAACGCAGCACATCTCCTCAGCCCCTATCATCATCTACTTCACGTGAACGGGAATTTTCGATCATTTAATCTTACAATACCACGAGATGATTACTTCAGCTCATGTACACATCTTGTGGATGATTTATAAATTCGTACGCACACCTTCCAGTACGGCGGTAGAGAAGAAGAAAGTGCAAGCAGCACACGCTACGCGCATTACTTATAAAATAAATCGACCCTTTTAATAACACACAAGTGCCCCTCACCTGCTAGAGTAGCTACTGTGTGTATCTTAAGCTGAGAACAGTCTGCGTTAGAGAAAATGTTAAATATAACAGACTTTGTACCGAGTATTATCTTTAACTAATGACTCGGTAATTCAGAATGCCACTGATAATGAACGCAAAACTTGATATATACGCCGACTGTGTAAATAAACGCTCGGTAAATTTATTAGGGTGCGGGACGAGAGAGGTTTCGTCAAACGCTGAGTCCACTCGTTCCTGTCAAATAAAGGACATTTAAATACATGAGCTGCGTTTAAATCACTGACAACTTTAATGTCGGCGGGGATATGTGATGCGAGTGAAGTTGGGGAACATATAACGAGCTGGCAATAGGAAATTTATCTTGAGAGCGTCAGCATTATTTATGGTACGAAATAAAACTAGGAACTAGAGAGAGGTTTTCGCACTCGGCGCATCACCCAACTGATAATCATGTGGAGTAAAGTGGTGTTTATTTGATCCTAAATATAAATCTCACTTATTGGTATAGAGGTATAAATATGCGAAGCAATTTTAACGGAAACGCGAAATACTGAGAAAAGCCTTCACATCATGTACAAAATCAGAGCCGCAAAAAACACTAAATAAATAGAATGGTCATGACTGATGTATAAAACGATTCTCCTCTGCATTGTGCATTGCACATTGTACAATTATTTAGACCACTTTTACAAAACCCTTACCGCTTCTAGAATCAAAATATGCCGAGTTTGACTTACATGTAGCCGAAATAACTACATGTATGTCACATACAGATCAGTAATGATTTTGATATTAATCAAATCTTAAAAGTTTCGTCTATTTTTACCACGCACCTGAGAACGCAGCAGGAGGTCATCAGTTCTTCGCGCTATTCAAGGAAAATAGTGACGTAAACGTCCATTGGTAAATTCACAGTTGCATTTAGCCGGATGAATAACAAAGTGGGTCACAGTGCATGTACAATAATGAAACATGTCTCACAGCTATGCTTTGGCCGGGTTCCCTGCAAGACCGGTATTAGATCCACTCTTGAAGTAATCCCCACGATATCGATCTGATTGTGGAATATCGATCGCTAACACAAACTCATTCAACACACACAACGATCGGTCAATTCGGCGTAACAAACGCTTGCCTGTAAATAACAGCGCTACGAGAGCGATCGGGGCACACAACCGCCATGCGGTCGACGATATGGCCAACTTATCAATGAGTAGAGCCGGTCACACATAATCACATGCTAATATATGCGGCACATTCATGAATGAACTGACCAGCACCGAGCCGATCATTCATGTACGGGGGCTTGTGTACATAACCACAGGCAACTTGCGGATAATGCACACGACCACAAAACGCAGCGGAGCATGGCCACACTAGCCGCCGGTTTCCGGCACTCGAGCCAGACAAGAAACAATTGTGGTTTACACACTCCGTCCACTCTCACCGACCTTATGTGAAACCGTGCAACCAAGCGCATAATAAAACCGAACCACAGACATTAAATTCGCACATGGCTTATCTAGTTCAAATTTGTCTGGGCATCGGCACACCTGTAAGGTGACAGGCTGTCTGTGAAATATCCTGAGGGTCCTATCTGTAAAACTGCCATGCCCATCCCTATATTTTAAGTCAAATTCAAACCCGTCACACCAATAGTAGGAGGAGGAAAAGCTACATTGTTCAGGTGGTTTCAAAGAGGAGTGGCTGCTTAAGTCGGATCACGATTTTTAAAGTGGATCAGTAAATATAAAGTTATCTATCAAGATGTTATTTCTGAATGAAAAGCAGCGGAAATTTACCCATCGTTAACTCGTGGGTCTTGATATATGTCGAATGATTGATGTCTGAGGGTACTGCACCAATTGCGTAATTAAGTTACTGAACGATCAAACAAGTTAGAGAGAGTATAATCAACCATACACACGCCGGCCACAGCACATAAGACGGGTTTCATAAATAATTAAAAACATGCGAGGATGAATACAGTTTAATATGTAAAGTTTAAGATAACCTACTTGGGATACGGCCGTAGTAGCGATGGACATACACTGCGAAGTAAACTCATTCAGACAAGCGCTGCCTGAAACCTGCTAAGAACTAAACTACCCCCCGAAACTGTAACATCTGTCAGCACAGGCGTTCACTCTCTACCCGGAGCCACCAAGCTCCGGAAATGTTTGATGTATCACTGTTCATTCATCCAGATGCGCCTCATGTCTGCCAAAGCTAGAACTCCTAGAACTCCTCTGCGCAGCTTTACACAGATAATCTATTCGCGCTGCCAATGAATGAGGTCATTCACCCGAATTATTCCGAGAAATCATAGTGATTTTTCACCCCTGTTTGTGTGGCTACACATTGAATGGCAGAGCTTGCGCGAGCGAGAGCCCTAGTCACAGATTCTCCTCGAATTGACACTGCGCGTAGTCGCGTAGTGATGGCGCGAATTGAGGTCGATGCACGTGGATTCTGTTGATATCATTCATAAAGGAATGTCTTCCTGCAGGCTACATCATACCACAATATATATACAGTATATATGTCATACAGCCGTTGGCACCGGTGACCGTCAGTGCACTTTCGGCGAATGGGCAGGGGCCAAAACGGCGCTGGCATGCAATATAATGTCATTCACGAGCACTTCCATCGAAATATCCGCTTTCGCGAGTTCACACCCCAACAAACGACGTAAATTGGGTATAATTCAACCCAACGTTAACTGCCGGGCTGTGAGTATTGTCATGGCGAAAGTTTGTTTCATCTATCCCTGTACCTGTTCTCTCTCTCTCTCCTTCTCTCTCTCTCTCCTTCTCGCTCTCTCTAGCTCGCTCTCTCTCTCTCTCTCTCCCTCTCTCTCTCTCTATGGGCCTCACTACAGTTCGGTGTAATGTGCTGGCGGTGGTAGCTGGTGTGCAGTATTACATAGACCCGTCGAGTACTTCACAGGCCCAACTTTAGCTCTGACACCATGCCAAAGCTGCTCCATTAGCCAGTTGTCTCGCTTTGTGTGCTGATGAGTGGGTGCTCACTTCACATTTCCTGCTCGGAGTTAGGCCACTCAAACTCAACTCTTACCGGAAGTATCAGGCCGCACAAACAACCATCGTCAGCCGATACATGTACACGCCGAGTTTTTACGCCTCACCTTGTTAAACATCCGCATGCGAAGAAGGTCACCTAATCAAACGCTGTCATTACATGCCAAATAAAGCTTTGGGAATTACCATGTGCAAATGGTGAGAGATGTGCAAATGTTACTAAGCACTGAAATTAGGTCATATTCTACATCCTATAGGCAGAGGTGAACCCCGTGGCGATAACAAATGTAATAAACAGTCAATTTTTCACATCGGCGTAGGATATTTTAGGGTTTGCACCTTCGCTTTGTTAGCGGCACGTGGTCAGCATAGGCCTGGTTGTTGGAGAGAAATCAGTTTAATCCCCGACCAGACTTGGGGTAGCGGTATACTGTCCTGAGAGAGCAGGTAGATTGCTTCCTCTAGATAAACAGAGAACAGCACCATAATGTACTGACAGGACTGACGGCAGACAAGTTGGCAGGCGAGGATTGCTACAGACTCCCATCCTCCTATCCGCCCACACCAAGGCCCTTGGCACGAGCCCAACTTCAGGCCAGCGCTGTGCAATACATCTCATCGGGCTGCAGATGCAAGGATGAATGAAGACGATATGAGGAGGGAGATGGTTGGTTGTTCTTCAGCCGCCACATCACCTTAGATTCTGACCTACTGTACTGGAAAATAGGCACAACCTCAATCTCGGGGTATCACCTAGTCATGCCGACAATCAATACACGAGGCAACGTCTCGGAAATTTAGGCGTACACCGGTAATTGGGTGACACTATTACCCGTAAAAATGTAGCGCCTGAGAAGGTATCAAACCCATTGAAATCACGTGGAGAGTGAAGTGATGCGTAAAGAGGACAAAATATTTCTCCTGCACCTAAACAGCGCGATTCCTACAATTCGGTTAAAGTGTATATTGATGTTAATGGGTAAATTCGTATACTGCCCTTTAATGAGTTTCTTTGTTATTTGTTAAGTACAAGGAAAAATGATCATCAGAATGAAAATTCGCTCCCGCTACGACATACCGGCTATGCATGTGCTTCGCCTGAATGCCCAACAGATAACAATTGCTCTCTCAACATGGGGGCAAAACTAACCGCATAATAGGTGCAGTTTTCATCGTATAAAATATTAAGGTACACATTAAAAGGCATGAAATGCTGTCAACCTGTAAGCAGACGCGACTTTTATTACCTTAGTTTGGATTTGTTCCAAGACACCATCACATCTATAAATCGTCCGACAACCGGATCAACATAGCTCGATGTAAATCACTAAGTAAAACACGAAATTTCTATTCCGACTAAGCAATTTAAATACAGTGAACACTCAAGGAACTATAATTTGTTCATTTGTACAATTTTCCCCTTAAACCTTAATCGAGACCAAAGCTCCTACGCTTTCATTCTCTACTTAACACAATTAGTCTAATTACGGAGCCGACAGCTGGCCGAAGGATATTCACTATTATTCAGAGCCTGATATCGAGTTTATCTCACAATAGAATTCCATGTGTTGTTTAGAGATTTAAACTTGTCATCCACTATCTTGTCATCCTGTTTTCAAGAAGGATAAATTACATAACGACGTAAATTTGTACTGCCATTGACAATACTCATCAAACACGGCTATTTTGTTGTCTTACTTCTCCTAATTCCCAAGTTTGATCTAAAACTCTCCCGTCTGCCGTTGACTATGTGCGAGCAAATACAATTTCAGGCACAGGAAATAGAAATTGGGCAATTTATTCTTCGCTACAGTACAAAGTGTTGATCATCATGGGGGTAAAATAAGGGTGAGTGGGACGTCATTAATTAGCACGGGAAATGTCATCTCAGGTTTTAGAAATACTCATTAGATAGTATTCGATACTGTGTCTACTCCAGATTTATCCCTGGTATTCAATTAGGATACGTAACTGCTTATTTTTAAGGCTGCATGAATACACCTGCAGGCAATGAAGCGATGGGCAATCTTCAAAATGGTTCTAAACGCTGGCGGTAAACTAGTTACGTAACTTTAAGTTATAGATTTGTCAATCTACCCACAGGTGGGACACTGCGATGGGCCATAAGTGAAGCATCTTTGCGCTCCAAACTTCCTCTGTATTGTTACCTAACAAACCAGCGAAGGAAATTGTTCATGTTCACATATTGTACTACGGTGATATATGGTAATTCATTCATGTCTTAAGGAGCTACCGTCTATTGTCACCACGTGGGCCGCCCCTTTAAATCTCAGGCCCTATCAAAACTATGCTTAACGTTGAATAGGACTATGATGAATAAGAAATCATTCATACAAAGTGCGCTGCATAAAGAGCATGAGAAGAACAGGTAACACGCCGTATCTACTACCGAAGGTGAGAGGTGGGGCTAAGGGTCATTGGACTTCCTGTCGCAAATAAAAGGTCCTTCATCAGACATCTGTCTTGGCGCGCAGCTGTGCGAACATTACTGACAAGTATAAATGCAACCACCCAGACAGGTAGCTGACTTTTATAGTATATACCCCTGAAAAAACACTCCTTTGTTTGCCTATGCTAATAACTCTCTAAGCCTGCACATCTGACACGTGTTTCTTGTATCTTGCCGAGAATTACACATGCTTGTTTCAGTGGTATGAATCATATACCAGTTCCTGCTGTAGAATGCAAATTAACCGTTTTGTGTTAAACTTTCCAGAATTCGGAACGATCGACTGGAGTACGGTTCAATGTGACACTTCTAAACAACCGCGTGTGATGAGTCGAGGAAACGGTAAACTATCAGCAAATCGAAAATTAGGGAAGACCTTAATACTTGATGGTCTGTGACTGAGTCGAACGTAGATTAGCACCATGTAACCCAGACAGATAATGGGCGGCCTATACGGAAGGGGGGTATCCAATACTATCGATGAGTACATGTACATTGTATTTCTAAAAATGTAGATAGCATTTCCGGTGTTCATTAATTATTGATGCGCATATTTGGGAAATGGATTGGACTTAATCGATCACTCGTATAAGATGTTTAACTAACCCACACACCAACAAGCTTCGAAAACTGCTCAAATGGCATTTATAGACTAGCTGCGTTACACTTAGATTAGGCTTCAATTCTACTGCAAATGTCCTAAATGATAAAAGCTGCGCAACAATTAAACAAGGACGGAAATCCTGGTATCAATGTTGTTGATAGGCGACGGCAATGGCTTAAACTTAGCAATCACGTCAAGAACCGCTGACACAGGAACAAACAAATGCCCATCATAATTAAAAAGACTTAATTCAAGCTCGAAAAGCCTCTAGTGCTTGCTGACTATTCTTGCTGTCACTAAATTATTTAACAGCATAAGAATATGTTTAACAAACGTTGCCTTTATCAATGCTGACAACAGGAAATGTAAAACTACAGCTCACAAATAATTCATAGCTAACACAGTTAATCACTAACTTCCATACCTTATAGGCATTCGTGTAACGTACCCAGCAGTGATAGTGTAAATTATGCTATGTTAACAGCGGTTGAACAACGCGTGCTTGTGTACTCAAAAACGTTTGATGGTGATGTCTATTAGTTTTATTATATCCGATTGATTCCAGACGATAGAGCATAGATAATCCACATGCCACATGTTTTATAATACATGTCCAGCTGCACATTTCAGGTAAACACAGATTTTGTATGTATTACTGGGGTTAACTTGGGTTTATATTTGGAAGAGCTTTTCTGTGACCAAAGTCACCAAACACACGAGTACAGTGCGACCCCAATTCTACGTTCTACATGTAGAACTAATATCTATCAACGGACTACATCTACATGTATATACCATTACCACAAAAACAATTTATACTCTGACCAGTAAAATATCAAGAGGCCGATTTGGATTTAGGTAAGCTCAGCTTAGCTGTTTAATGCACATACACTGTAAATAAACACTGTAACAATGTGGATGACGTCGATCGATGAAAAGTGACCTCCTTTTATCTGTTCTCTGAACAACTAGCCACGATGACATACTAGATATATGTAAACCCACCCTAATGTTTTCTTCATGATTTGGCGTAATCCCGAGACATGATCACTCTATTGTTCTGGAAGAATGACTGAAATGCAAGAATGTATCTATCGATTAGTACAGACTTTCTTAAATAGAATCACTGGGATGATTCCCTGACACGGTTCCCTAATGATTTGGGTATTTCTAGATTCCTGGGTGACTATCTGATGAAAAATATTCCAAGAAAGAACAAGGAGAAGGCCTGCACTTTCAAATATATTCCTAAAATATATTAATATGCATAGTGCTTCCCTGAAAATGGTGTTCCGTAAAGTCAAATTGGTATGCAGATGGTGTCATATACATTTGTGTATACATAATTCCCCAGTTAACTATGGGAAAATGTGACGTATCGGTATTATAGCTGACGGCTAATAAGTCACTATGGAAATATCATAGCAGCCACATGGAATTTGCTTTCTGTGTCTGCTATCATCCGACATTGTATGTTAAACAAGAGGCTTAGAAACTGACCATTGTTCTCACTGGCAATTTGCACATGCTGTCTTTTATTCATTTGTTGAACGATATTATTTGTCTTGATACTGATCACACGTTTAGATAAACTGCTAAATAAATGATACAGTCTAAATAGAACTTTACACAGCTTAAACTCAGCTAAAATGTCAGAGAACATCAGCGTTTTGGATAGAAGCAATGGTATGATACATTTCAAACTTGTCAAGTATGCATTAAAAACACGAATGTACAAAATACATTTCCAAACCATTGCTCTCTTTTAAGCCGGTATTAAATTAGCTTTCACGTGTGTATCAATTGTCTTATGACAGGTCGACTGCCTTGACATAATAACAGCATGTGAATGATTGACAAATGACGTAAAGTTGAACAGGAACGTTTTACTAGTAATTCGCCCGCTGACCTGTACCCTACCGCCCCATACCACCTTTTATGAATGAATGGAGAGAGTGAGAAGTGAGGTTGATGACAGATGCATGAATGAGTGTTTTACCAGGGGCAGCCATGCTCGAGCAAAATATCCCGCACAACCACATGCAGTACGAGCACATATTCTCTTAGAATACCCCAAAACAACCGTTGATCGAGGTATCTTTTTACTCAGAGGAAAGCCGAGTAAACCTTGAGTAAGATCTTGTATTTGAAAACAGCAGTAGGACAATCAAAACTCGTGATAAATAGAGTAGATTTCTTGCCTTATCCAGCAAATACAAGTTAGACCACCATTTTTAAACAATACTCGTGATTTTCACGCTAAAACAATCCAATTGCGATACTAAACGAATTATACTCACTCCCTGATCCCACAATCGTCTGTCATCTTTCCGTGAGAATCATTTTGAGTGGAAATCCTTGGTTCAAAATGGGGAAAATAGAAGAAAAAGTAAACACTAAAATCTATGTACTAAGTCTGCGACAGGAAATGGGCTTCCAAAGTTATCATACAATGTACATCCGCCACTGAAAAAATAGTGCGGCACTAGATTCTCATATTCATGCGCTATTTCAGAATCTGCATCGGAAATTAACCCCCTTGTGAGCTTGAATGTCAACTATGTTAAATATCGGTTTAATCGCCCTTAAAGATTATAACTGATTTTCATTCCTGTGTTTTCACTAAACTAGAGGAGGCCGGCGGAGTAATATTTTCACCATCATGGCGGCAAAGCCACAACTTTATTATGCAAATGACCTCAGCGAGCGATTTTAGGTAAAATTCACGCCACTTGTGGACTGGAAATCCACACTTTTAGGCCGGCGTGAGGCAGAAATAATTTCTCAAACCATAGCGACATCGTGACACTTATATCATTCTTTAAAATGTGTGAAAGGATGGATATAATCGTAATGCATTGATAGTTCTCATGTAAATTATCTGGCAAAACCTGAACCAATCAGTGGTCATCTTATCATGTGACCATTCATCATAATCGTGACGTCACGGGAACTAGTCTGTAGCAACACCTTTAATGAATTCTGACGTCAGAGAGTCAGTGCCCGTTCGATAAAAAGAGGTTACGCCCACACACTGGATTCATTCATTTAGACGCGCTACTATTGTTTACATCTAGACCCATTCAAGTAGTCTGCGCGCCACACTTTAACGTCAGGTGGCAGCATATTTGCCTTTTAGGAAGTTATACTTCTTACTTGGTAGAGATTTTCTTTGCTTACATTGGAAATATTTGAAATTGAATTAAGTCCCATGAAGCAAAACAAAGACCGGAGATTTTTCTCATAGAATCTCAACTTACCATATACATACCTAAACAGCTACTGTAAACGTCACGATTCATCAGCCGGTCTCAATGTTCCTTTACACCAAAATTAGACATCATGACCTTTAAAAATTCCTGCTCAGCTAAATGAAGATGTAGCTCAGGTTTTTCTGATATTTTGAGTCTTGAATGTCTGGAACCCGGTAAATACGCGAATACGCTGTGTAGCAATTATGCAATTATGATTTTCAAGTTGGACCTCATAGTTCAGCGTCAGCAGAACACAGTTAAATGTTAAGGCCTAAATTGAATAAATACTGTGATTTCAGAGTGTGCGCACTGTACTTATCGACCTGAAAAATGTTGTGTAAAATAACTTATTCTTGAAGGATATAATTACAATTACGTGGCTGAAATTTTACATACTTTAATCAATTGAATTAACAAATTTGTCCGCAACCTAAAATAGTTAATGATTGATTGTAGACTCATGAGTAAACGGAGCATGGCTGACACAGTAGATTGAGGCTAGCTCATTTCATATTATA
>JAXGGS010188856.1:80621-97736 GCA_035585475.1 Armandia brevis
TTCTTATCCTCCAATCGCTGTCTTTGCAAATAAAAAGACCAAAGTGAATGCAAGCTTCTACTAAATGGAATGAAAGGTTACAAATTACTATTGCTAGAGATAAACTTCAAAGACTGGAAAAACATTTCCTGGGGAACGCGATATTGAGACCATATCGCACGAACACACAATTGCCTTGTAGTAATTCCAGAAAAACAAACCTCGCCGTAGAAAGCAGGCGTTTGATGTGCGGCGCAAACAGTCTCATAGTCCCCCATTCCGCTTCACATAAGACGCCAATCATCTCTTATACACAAAAAACGCGATTGTGTGATGCGATAGGTAAGGTGCGTGATCGGTTTACCGAGAAACACACGGGGCTACTCGGAGATTAGCGCCCGCGGGCGTGGCACGTCTACCGCCCATGTTTCCACTGTTGCGTATCGTCACTCGGATAGCAAACTATGACGCGGGTAATTTCTCTCGGCTTGCTCCGTCTGCGTTCTGTCAGCCATCAAGGGATCGGCTGTGGCCGGTAAATCTGCGCAGATATAAAGTCTCATGGGCTGCAGGTTAGGTCGCCCGATCCATGACGTAAGATACAGAACATGCCAGTCGAGTTAAAGGGTTGTATAAAAGGGCCGAGACCTCCCGGTGAAGGTCTAATGAACCGAGTCTGAAATGCTGGCCTTACTAATAACGCCAGACCCATAGCTTGTCTAGCAGCAAAAATTATTTTCCAAATTTAGACTGCAAGGATTTGTTCAATTCGGTGAAGTTAGGAAGCCACCCTGCCAGTCCAAACCGATGGCTTCACAGTGACCTTCATCGTCTCTTTCAGCGTTTAATCATTGCCGGGGTAACGCATCGTATAGGCGAGACTAATCGAGCCATACAGGGACTTGACAGTGGTGAATGTGTTAGATTAGATTGGATTCGCGTCACCCACCTGTGAGCAGGCGCTCTCGCCTTGCTGCCCCACCAACATGTAGATCTTCTCACCCTGGGTAAGGTTAAACTTGGCCGAGGCGTACGCTCCCATAGACGGGTTTGGGTTACGGATTCCGATCCCACCTCGTGCTCCTAGGGCCGTGATGCTGCAAGTAAAACAAAAACACAAATCAAATTCAACATTGTAGAGGAGGACATGAGTGTTTTCATCCAGGTGAATCCTTGAAAAAAAACTAATTTCGAATATAAATAGAATACGATGACAGTTCTGTCGACGGGCTTTCATCTTTGTTGAAGCTAAATTTGCGGGGTCCGACGTTTGACTGGCAAACCGACTGTATCTGTCAGCTGGCATTAACTGTATGATTTATGTTCTTCTAATGAGAGGGTCGCTGGAATTCCGACTACAGACAATAAACAATTTTTACAGAGGAAGGTCGCATGCCAGTTACAACAAGGCCACAAAACATTGGTAAAAAGCCCGGGGGTGCACAAGGAAAGCATGCGATGCTGGGGAGCGGGCCAGCTAATCAGAGGCAGACTACGACTGGCAACCAGACAAGCTATGTGCAAGTTATGCGCGGACGTATGTCATATTCCCTTACTGATAACATACAGATAGCAACACATGTGTCTGCATTATCATATGCATCACCCCAGGTAACCAGGGATATCTACCCAAAAACTGATGTTATCTGGTGCATACTATGCTCTCGTCAGGTGGGTGGCTCGGCTGCTCAATGCCGAGACGAATCTAAGTGACCTAGATATATTTGACCTACTTAGGAAAATTAGATTGATAAACTGGTAATGCAAACGCCTTCAAAATTGCTGAGCTAGATCGTCGGGTCACCAGCAACTGCTTAGTGAAAAGCAATTCATTTTCCGCTTTCGGGCGGGCTAAGCGTTGCAGATGTGGGCAGAGTTGCGCGATAGTTGGGAGTGGTTCTCAGCTGACACGGGATTTACAGAGATAACCCCATGCCACGGGCCTTCGGGGTGAATCCTTATTTAGTAATGGATAGTTATTACCCCCAATGATAGCTCAGGTTGAACACTAAGGTAACCTACCCGAACTACCGGCGTAGAGTTATAACCCCTCGAGGACAACGCTCAGCACAGCAAAGAAAGCTATATACCGAGCAATGAGTACTAACGTGGCATTTAATGATACACATTTATGCGATGTTTAACGCTATTACCATCAGAGACCCGATATTACCGGAAAGGAAGCCAAGCCCGATAAAGGGGCATCTACTGAGGAACTGCGGGGGCCCACCGGAGATCCTGATTTGTGGCTTGTTAGGAGGATAAGTGAACTCGGAGTGAAATACGCAGTTTATGTGTCAGATTTATGCGCAGGAGAGAAAGGTCGGCAGAATGAAAAGCCCGTTAAGGCTGGGCCTGGATTTTTTGCTAGCTCAAGTTTTCTCCTGCACAGGTGTGGTTGACCCGTGCTTAGTACGTGAAGTACGTGCGTGCAACGTCATTGCTGCTGCATTTCTGATTTTCTGCGTGTGAGGGAAATTTGACTGTTAGCTTGTTATCATGATTGGTAAAATAGGTGAAAATACGGCATTGCAATTTTGCTTTATATTGATCAGGAAAAGGTTGTGTTGGTTGTGTTACGTTAAACGTATCGGTCAGCGGTCTATAAAGTCTGGGTTATTATCTAGGTTATGACTTGCAGAGCATGGTAGTTTGAGTTTGGTATGGCTTAGGCCACCCTGGCCAAATTATTAGTCATGTGGTCAGACTGAACACGACATACACCCAAATGTCAAACGACAAATCAAGGTCCACCTTGCCAATTACGAATCATTTTACAAAGGTTGAGCTGACGTCAAATCGTCATCTTGGTCTCATGACTATGCCGCGCTATAGTTCAGCAGCGAGGAATTAATACACCGATTCAACCTGTGCTACGTTTTATCAAACGCAACCCATGTTTTACCAAAGAAAACCGAACACAAAATTTGTTGGTAAATCTATGTGATCGTCGTAGAGTGAATTCCTGCCACGTTAGCACTGCTTTGTGGCAATAATTAATAATTGATCTTGCTAACGATTTGATGTCCATAAGAATATGAGGTTCTATACGCATGTGATATGTATTGTTGAAATTCGATCAATTTTAATTACGGCGCGCTGCTCTCTCGTAAAACAGAAATAGCTTGCCTGGATGTTCGATGGTAAGCAAGCGTAAGTAATGCAATATCTTTGGAAAAAAAAGTCAACACTATACTATTTGCTAAGATAAGTCTGTCTGATGTGTACAGCCACAATCTTAAAACTTTGAACACATTGAAATAACACGCGTCTGAACTAATTCAATGACGTAGTATTGATCCATCCAGACGAAACGACCTTATATTTTAAAGAACCCTAGACAATGTCATCTGATAATGAACAAGATCTATAATCGGTCTGCAGTGAATAGTTTAGGAGTCGAATTTATGAGGGAACATGTGCTATTTCAATTGGCAGATGTTCGTAGATATTACTATCAAAGAATGAACTTTTCCTCATATATAGTTTTGTTGATAATTGAAATGCCATTCAAATATCTTATCTTGCGACTCATTAATTTCACGTCAATCTATAATATAATCTGACACATGGCTAAAATGCTCATTATGTAGTTATCAATGTTTGAAACTATACAGTACGATGCTCACATAAAACACATGCATAGCGTTGACAAGCATTGAATTAGACACGAACCGCGTGCTGGAAGTGTTCAAGTAGGGTTCCATTTACTCCATTCCACGGACGGAAGACAAATCTAAATCTGACCCAATCCTTCATGAATTACAACCGGAGCAGACAATATTGAACGATTTGCTAATTGAAGAGGAGGGGGCAGAAAGTGCAGGAGACACTCGCAAGAGCACCGATTCTTTGATAATTGGAGCTCTGGTCGGAAGGAGCACCATTAGCCGGGTTGCTTAGTAGCTAAAAAAAAAAGAACAACTCAGAAACGTGAGTGGTCGTTATTTAGGACACACGAGAAGATTGGAAATTGAGTTAGCGTGATCAAAACTATAGAACTACAGGTGCGTCCAGCTGCGCACGTCAGGAGGTCCTCGACACCGTTCAATGTCTTCTGCACGCGCGGTCTCTCCACACTAGAGGCATCTGTTCAATCAGAACAGACACTTACTGTCGGCGAGAATCCGGCCCCCCCTTTTATTGGGAGGTCGTACGCAGCATATTGAGCAATATGGCTTCGTTAAATTATCTGGGTCTTTGGGACAAATGGCTGCGCCGATCGATGGCAGTGAAAGCTGACAAGGGGAAGAGGTAATCACCTCATGCTGCCAGCGGAGACCTCTCATGGCCGGATATTAACTTTTTTCGCCCGACATCCGAGAACAACACATTTAGAACATGAGCATATGGCAGACGTCTGCGCATACTTTAGAGGACACAGACTGTCTAATACATTGCTACAACACATTTTTATTGCTGAACTCTCCTGACGAACACGTCTCAAAATAAAAATGTACATTGGTATTTAGATATCTCGAGATGTAATTTTTACCGAACGAAAGCCAGATCGAGTTTACATATGAGTGAAAACTCCACCGTCGCAATTTCTTCGTTGTGTTGCAAAGAAAAGTGAAATCATGTGAGCATACACGGGGCAATTTCAGGAGGATGGCTGACAGGCGGATCTGTACGGAGAGGAGGGACATAATAAGCATGGCCGCGTAATTATGCAGCAGCCCTTAGCTCAGCACTTTGACACGAGGAGCCAATTTAAAACGGGGGATGTCACGTGGTGAGGCCAGAGGAAGGAGAGGGTAATTTGCCAGGTGGAGTAGAGGGCTTTACCTGTACATGGTGGTCTGCGGCACCGTCCACACCTGTACCCCGGCCAGGCCTGCTGCGCTGAGTACGTCCACTTTCATGTCCAGGTGCATGTAGGCAGCATCGCATTGGTGTTGGGTCGGCCCATGTGCACCCGTGTTGGCACACGTCTTAAACGAGAACCCTGAAAGAAACAACAAACACACTCTAAGTAAATTACCTACGAATTAGATTACAGGTAACACGAGTCGAGGTATCACGTCGGTATTTCGCGGCGCGTCGTCAGGAATCTGAAATGTGATCGCGGGTAACGAGAAAATGTAAGATTGCTACAGATGATTCAACCTGACGTGGGCATATCACGCCGAGTTAAATCAGTAGCTATGGAGTTGAGGTTATAAATGTGTGGTAAAATAGAAGGAAATACTCAACCGTCGGGGTCGTCAAGCCCAGACCAGCACACCTGCACCATTAGAAAAAGTAACGTCACTGGTAGTAACATATCCATTCTGTCGTCCGCTTCGCTATATTTTATACCAGCCCAACTATTACACTCTCTACACTCCTTTGATCAGTCTTTGCGAATGGCTCCATTTGTTATTTGTAAGCTACGTATATTCACCTCGTATAGTGATTTGGTATGCACGAGAAGTGCTGCCTGAAGAAGTGAGAGTGATACATGGCGAATCACCTTAAGCTGCGTTTTTCACAACTCGCCCATGTTCACTAGGGTACATTTAACCAAAACATACTAAAGCGATGAATAAGTAATCTTTGGTGGTTGCGCTATTTTGTTTCGCTCCTGTTAACTCGCTCGATGAGCTTCGGGGAGACAATTCACATCCATCGTGCGCATGCCGTCCATCTGCGGGGACTCGTTAAGAAACGTAAATGCCAGAAAGCATGTAATCCAAGCGACACGTCCTTTAACTGCTTATCCTTCACGCTATATAAAAACGCGTCGAATGAAGATTGTTTGAGACACCCGCGAGAAAGGTACCGGCGTAAACTGGATATCAAAACCAAGGTATTGGCCCGATAAACGCTTTATTGGCCATGAAACGGTGCAGGACACAGCGGGTCGAATATGTGCTCCGATGATAAAGCGTTAATAGTAATATACGCGCGTGTTACGCAGTCTGACCCGCTGAGATCACAGCCGAAGCCAAGTCATTCCGGTGATTCATTAACTCGCGAAGACATAGAAAGACGCTAGCTGTCAGGCATGCACGTGTTCCTCGCAATCTAGGTCAATAAAAGGTGCCGGGGCGCACGGAGACACGGCGGGACAGGTGACAACAAGAGCGTGTACCTCACTCAGGTCATGCTGCTGCTGCTGCTGTCCCTGTTGTCATAACACCCAGCTTCATCCTGTGCACGTCATACACATAACGCGAGACCTGTCCCCTTCCTAACTCGAAACATAACACCGATGTGAAGCCTGTTTATGCCCGATCTATCAAGTTAAATCGCACAGCCGCTGCAGGTCCACGCTAAGCTCCGCCGGTGGGTTTACAACGAGCACGTGACCTCCGGCCCTGGAGATCGAGCAAGATACGGGCGAGGCTGACCGCCACAAGGAGACGTAACCAGCTGGTCCCTGAGGGTTTCTTATTCACGCGGCATTAATCGCGCGTCAAGGCTGCTGTGAATGTGGATGTCCGGAGACAGTCAAGCGATGCTGCACAGTTACAAAATGCTGGCCACACTGACCGGGAAGACTTAGATATGAGTAGGAAGGCAGTTGCTTCTGCCTCCTTTCCTTCCGCACACCCGCACGGAGATGATGAGGTCGTAAGGCTGCTGAAGAATGGATGACGACTTTAACCGGTCACAGCACGAGATGCTTACTGCAACCAAGATTGAATCTCTCTGGTTTCTGTCGAGTCGGCTTCACTGTGAGTCTTCTCAAAGGCAGGCTGCGAGAGGTGCTTCCACTGTTTTTTAATCGATTCTTCACCCGTCAAAAAGGAAGGAATATTGTCATTGACACTGACGCAAAGCCCGGCGGGCCCGTTGTTTGTCATCCAGTTCAAAGCTTCAGCATAACACGCTCGCGCTTCCTTACATCCGTCAGTGTATGGCGCACTTAGCTCTGGCTTTCTCAGGTATTCGCAGCGGTGATTGCTCGACTATCTCTCCAAATTGTGATGGCGAAAGGAAATGTCGGTGTCGGGTTTAGGAGGCTGATCCTATATCCGTTAGATGATCCCCCTCTAAGGTGATGATCTCCTCCAAATTAAGAGCGTTGGCGCCTGACGGTTAAGCTGTAAACAGGCAAACCCGTTCCGATGTTCACCAATCGACCGACAGAAGCCAAATGCGTCGCTGTTTTTCGTCCAAATTTGAAAGTTTGAACATGGCTCGAGGCCAACCTGATTATTATTCAATGCTTCATGAAATGTTTATACCAACACTTGTGGCACATCACGAATCCTTCGATTCATCATAAACGTCTACAATTTAACATTTTCTTCAAGTTTCAACCAACAATAGTTGGCAACAATGTAATAATAATATAACGCCGGTTGCCTCTGATGGCGTTTCTTTAAATGTCACATGGGGAGGAGAAAAAAGGCTTAAGACGCATTACTCCGGCACAAGAGACTCGCTGATGCCACATCCATCAGACGCAGACGTCAAAATCACAATTCGGAGCCCCCTCAATCTCACTGTCTATTGTCAGGATTCTGGGTATCAATTGACGTGCTCCTGTCGAGGGTAGACAGACCGGGTTTTGTCGGTTCGCTTGAAGGGGCATTTCTGTGTAAAGCGCAGATGAAATTGCCTGACACTGACCACGCATGTGTAACAAACCTTAATTTGCCGATCAAATGTGATGTAGTCTGATTGAGTGGCGTCGGTGACACGACAATATGTGCCTGGCGACGCGCCCCGACACTGTACAGCCGACTCCTGTCTCACTTTAAAATACACATAAAAGCTAAATCCTGTTTGTAAAGGCAGCTTCCGTGTGATGTCACCGCAACGAGCAATCAGCCGCTCTCCTGCAACTCTTCAGGGTCGAGATGTCACATCGACGATTCATAAAACTCCACTACAGTGGGCTACGGCGGTAGAGGAGCTGCAGCGTGACAATGTAGCCGCATATAACACAGACTCCTTGTTCTTTGCGCGCTCTCCTAGTATCTATTCCTATCAGTGTCTATATATGTGAGCCGTAATTTCCGTAATTACGCACTGCACTTGTGCTTCATCCAGCAGATGTTATCTGATGTGTCTGCCTGAGGGGACATATGCAGGTCATGTTTGAAAGATAAAGCCCGTGTGAAGCCGCAGCTTTGTTGGCTTCACCGCCAGACGTACACGCCAAGAGCAGGCGAGGTACGTGTTCCGATGAACAGCTATAACGCTCGGCAAACGCTGTCAGATTGCTGGTAATCCTTATCCCCAGACATCCTCCGGCTTGATTGTACGTTATCTTCTCGCTGCAGTCTTCCTCCGTCCGCTCCACAACAACTGAACGTCGACCGCGTGAGATTAATGCTACAAATCAAACCAATTGGCGGCAATGGTGTCTCTCTGTGCCATATATTCGTCTGGAAGGCACAACCCACTCATTTGTAGGTTGAAACCGAGCTGAGCAAGAAGCAGGCAGTCAACTCGAGCCGATCTATCATCTACCGGTCTGGTACGGCGGGAGTCACATGGTTCCTTCATTTTCTCACAGGGCGATGAGGGCGGACAGGCCGGCTTCCAGTGATGTCTACTCGGATTCAGTGTTTGTCTCACGGGAGGTGAGACCCCCTCACAGAGAAATACCTCAACTTAGATGAGTAGGAGGTAACTCTTGGGAATCATCTCCGCCTAGTCAGGGCGATTTAGATAAATCTACACTGGAAGCGTACCGACATAGCACACCGGGAAGGACGGTAATTTGCTCATTGCAAGTCCTCTAAATAGCTTCACCGTGAAGCCACGCTCAGAAGTCCCTTGTGATTTCATCACCACGGTTCTTCATTACACTCGGGTTGAATTTAGCCGTGCGAGGTAATGTGAGAGAGCCGCTTATCAGGACCCTGCTAATAAAGCCGAAAAATCACGTGGGGAAAAGCTGTTAATAAAACCGGAATGACGCTCCCTTTGATATCATAACTGGCCCCCTCCAAAAGGCTGTGCCCGGTGATTTACAACAGACAAATCAATTCCTTCATTTTCTCGCGAGATTTAATTTACGCCGAGCGGGGGTTGGCTCGGAGCAGACTGTCTGCCGACAAGGAAATCGAACAAAACGGTCACACTGATCTGCCTCGTCCTCGTCGGAACTCATCGTTATCAGCCACCATCCTGGCGAACAGCCGCCCACCACCGCCGTCTCGTCTAATTATTATCAAGTTAGCGGGACCGTACCAAAGAATGCCGAGTATACATACAGCTGGGGTGTCGAGTTACTGAAAGAATGCCAAACTAATTGACGATGATTCCAATGAAGGCAATACGATACACGTGCCGACATTAATTATATCGCGCGTCTGCTTGGCAAACGCGGTAAAGTAGACGATCACGTAGAGGATGACGTATAATATAATAAAATCTTTGGCATATAACTTAATCATACAGTTGTCTGGCAGCAAAACAAACATATACCACATCGCGCGCTCCGGCCTCAGAAATTCTTGGCTAGCGTCATCCTAGTTGGTATACTACTTCGTATCAAGGTCTCAATTCTCTAGCTATCAGTAAAAATTTAATAAGCAGCAGAAACCAAAGCCAACACGTGTTCATTGACTAGAGAATTGCTCTTCCTATAGACTATGCGTAAACAAACACAAAACTGCCCGGGGTTATGTACAGCGTTTTCATGAAGTCAATTGTTGTGTTATGTTCTTCAGTTGTTTTCCGTTAAAAAAGTAAATGCTTATATTATTTAAAAGTGTTTACGACAGTATTCATCATACAAAGAATGTGCTTAGTTTTCTTGCTGAATATTTAACTAGTTTTATCATCACAAAGAATAGCAACGTTGACATCTTTGTTCAATATAAAGTGACAATTTTATAGCTTTTATAGAGTTGTCTGAGCCACATCATTGATATTTTATTACTTTCATAAATGTTTGAGTACCGTATTTACTCGAACGGTGTGACATGGAACATTTTGAGTAAGAACTATAAATTAATGATCCCTGTACAATATCGACTGAGTCGGTCAGTCCAAAGCCTCCGTGGTAGATGTTTCTCACAATATCCGTTCATCATCTGATACCAAGACTTAATTAAGGCAAGGAAATAAGTCACATTATCTATCTTCGTTCTGGCCAGAGCAAACACGATCCACCGACAAACTTGATGCCAGTCATCAGCACGCTGACATGTGAAACAGCAGATGACGAGAGGAAAATTACAGCTCCTAGACCTGTAATGAACCGGCGTACACAACTATATTATACAGACACTGGTAAGGTTAACGTCCGGTGGACTATTGTGAGGGCATCTCAGGGAGGATAAAGTCATCGACTTAGGAGATGTGACGCTGGGTCCCAGTTCCTATCATGAGCATCAGAAGGGACGTGAATCGACTTTATATACGGGATGCTCAGGTTCATCACATATGATGATGTCTATTAATATACGATAGTAAGAAGAGCCAGTGGTACGTACATACAAGCAGTCTTACTCGTTGTTGGTTTGCCGGCCTGAAAGTTAGGCATGCAGATGTGACGAACCAAAGGATCAGGAAAATCTGACCTTGGTAATAATAAGCCTGAAGTAGGATAGGGCAGGGACGCTCCCAGACATGAAGCCCCAAGATGAAGTATTACCGCATAATCCTCCCCATCTTTATTACGGAGATGAAATTCCTTCGTAAAGATGTCAGCAAGTCCTCAAGGTTATTGCATATTTAGCGTCCCTTAGAGTCACCGACCTGATACATGGGCAGATAACGCCAAAAAACACATAAAAACAGGAAGATTGCATGACAGGAGCCGCCAACCTATTGATTATTAGATCATCAGTAATATTCATGAATATGGATTTAATCAATAGTTGCAAATGTCCACAACTTTATATCTTGGTTTCTACCAGATGAGAGCTTCAAATTAACGTAAAAACAAATCAAACGAACCAATCACCGGGTGTGCAGAGTCAAGAGTAAAAGTCGGCATAAGGGGGCAATGGGGAGAAACCAATTAAAGTAGGACACGGTAAGCTGATAGACACTAATAGATTTACGGCATTCGAGTCTCAGCAATACATCCTTTACCCAAAGAGTCTGTCAAAATCATATAGGCATTGCTTTCGCATGTCTTTCTGGGCACATATCAAGCATGACAATAGAATTCCTATCATTGAGCAGGTAACGCCGATACTCAACTCCGCACTAAAACGTTGAGTAAACATTCTCGAGACAATCATAAAAGTCGATCTCCTTATCCAGGAATATAGGCCCAAAGGCGAGTTTAGCCAGCCTTTATCGTCCATACAAGGCCAAACAAGAGACAATCCCCTAAGTATTTATGAAATAGTGCCTGGGATGTTGGTTCAGTGCATTTCGCTGCAGGCTTGGTATGGCGAAAATGTCCCTCAGATCACAGCGGTTTTGATTATTTCATTAATCAGTATGTGCCCTATTCTAATTCTGACAACCGAAATTCTATTCCTATGCGGGTCATTAATCTAATTTCGGCAGAATAATTTATTTAAGTGCATTCAGGAGCGGATCCCCACCGGGGAATCCGCCTGGTAAACATTGTATAATGTATCACCGGACTGTCAGAGGTCTGGGCCGCACAGCAACAGGTAAGCAGCCGATTATTTCTTAATATAACTGATCAATAACAAATTGACCGACAAGTGCAAAGCAAATGCGTCATCATTGGGTGTCGGAATTGGCAACGCAACCATTGAAGGGAGTAGCTCTATACTAAAGCGGAAGTAGCAAGCTGGCGAGTAGGATTTTAAAGGATGTTCTTATTTGGTGCGCTGTTTGAGTTGGCACAGGTGGCTTCCTGCCAGTAGTAGTATCGTGTCTCTGTCTGCGACACAATCCTAACACGCGCGGAAATTGATTGAATTTTCTTTGACAATAATCTCCGATATGGAGCTACTTTATGGCAAGGTGGGGGAAGTATTTCGGGTCGGCTTGAGCATAATTAAGGCCAGACTGGTCTTCTGGGGAATGCAGTTGCTCGGTTCGCAACCCCTGCCGCTGTACAGGATCAGGTCTGACGGGTTGCCCCGGGGTTGCCGAACATGCTGTCGCCCAGGACCGCCTTGAGTACCGACTTGCTGCTCATACTTTCGTCTCAATCAAAAAATCGAGACGACGAAATCTCATTGTCAGTAATGATAAGTTCCCCTTTCTGGAGACGCTCCGATAATAGCTTTGTCCCAAATCGTTACAAGCGATCGTGCCTAGCCGAGTCGATCTCCCACTCTCTTCCGTGCAGAGATAATGCACCGAGAGCTAATCTGTATTATGGATCCATGAGCATCACTTAGGCAGCCCGAGAGAAGGTACAAAAGAAGGTCTGCTTGCAACCTTATCTCGACAGGAGGCGAATCTCCGGTGGATCCAGCACACTCTGGTCTGCAGGAAGCTGAGTACAGACACACGCCCATTGTCGGGGAGTAAAACAGTTATAACAGGCAGCTGCTCCTCGTGTCTCAAAAGGAAGAAGCACCGCGCCGCCGTAAACAACCACCGTAGTAGTATTTCAAAGGAGTAGATTTTAATGGTTTGAAAAGGGGAATTCACAAGAGACCTTTCACTGCGGTGCTTTTACTAATGTGCATATTTATAAAGGTTGTGCAGCTATTTTAGATTTTTTAGTGCAAAGTCAACTCTTGGATAAATCGTTGATGAAAAAGTCTGAAATAGCACGCGAAGTAATATTACTTGTCACAAGTCATTGCTCAGTCAGACACATGCAGATAAGGGAGTCTGTATTCAAATATTTTGATAGGCTTAGGCAGGGTATATAAATGGATATGTATATAAATGTTCGGGATATAAAAACAGTTACATAAATGATCTGCCCGTAGGCAAACAAGATTTGCTATTTGGGGAGTAATGGAAAACGACCTCACGACAACCAAGGCCTTTTTGGTTATTTAAATTGCAAGCATCATGAACAACTTTCGTTGACCTTTGGCAGCAGAATATGATTACTTGGCGTATAATTCTTTCGGCGAAGTTACAGATATGGCGTGCAGGCTCGTATATCAGAACACGGGCTGAATAGAATAGGAGCAGAATTAATATACACGCAGATCGTTTTGAGGGTGATTGGCCAGCATAAACTAAGCTTATTCCCTGAGCGCAACACAGCAGGAGGCAATAAAATTAACCTTTTCTTCTCGAGTAGGCTTTGAGAGAAACGCCCATCGGTAGTTTTTGTTGAGTGACATTTTTACGACACCCCTACAGACTGCAGACATCTAAAGCCTTCAGTCCGAGTTGAAATTGGAATTTCTAACGATTGAGGATCTGACGCGTAACGAACAAGGCCACACAGGAGGTATGCCGACTGTGCTACCAGATCTTGGTGTCAGTGAGATGGGCAGTTAGTGGTGATTGATCGCTTCTCGATATGGGGCGCGGCCGCATCCATCAGCGAAACCTAACTTTTAATCCAACCTTTGGAGAAACTGGCGGGGTCATTACATAGTGGATGCCAGAGATAACTGTCAAACGCTCCAGACGTAACTTCGTTATTATTAACATAGCTGGCACACAAGAACGTCAATCTGGTATTCCAATATGATATGCAATGTCACATTAATGGGCTCTAATGTTCCGTGCATGCAATATGGGCTTCGTCATAATTAGTTAAGCTACACATATCACGTTTTAAATCAGACAGGTCATATCATGCACGTGAACCGTACAAGAAAACATGCAAATCAATCATGATTACTAATTCACGTTTTCAACAAAGCTTGCCTAAAGATGCACTAATACATTTGATCAGGACATTTTTTTGGGCCCCCCGGCACACTTATCGATTTGATAAGTCATGTTATACTTGTGATATGGGACAAAGTGATATATATCAAAATGCAGATACAGAATAATTTTTGTGGAAACCTTTCTATATTTGGCAGTTATCAAATTACGTTTGAATTTATGAATTAGGGAATAATTGACAGTTTTATTGCAGGCTTACGGGTATTATCAAGGTCGAGTTCATTTGCGAGGGCGATGTTATACATTAGATTTATGTTGTTATTTGCAATATTAGTAAGGTAGCAATAACAAACTGTATCGAACATTTCTAGCTAATTTAATTGAGAACAGTGACGGTAATAGGCAAAGTCAGAAAGCACTAAACAAATAGGAAATTGGGAAAAGAAGACTTCATTTTTCGCGGATGATTGAGGCCTTGAATTCTGCGTTATACCGTCTGACACCGCGACTGAAGCTGCTCGAGTTATTACCGGCAAATTCACAGCGCCACAATATCAATCTGGCTTCTGACTGATGGAGGCGGCGGCAATTCCTCATCTTTGATGCTAGCTGCTGCTGAGACTGGTGGCTGGTGGCTGAACCTTTCCTTTTAATATCTCAGCTCGTGGGATAATAGAGAGCGTTTAATCTCCTCTCGCAATCTGGCGTCAAGCCAAAGAAACAACCTGTCCTCTGTTAATCAGATTGAGCCCCGGCAGAGGCGGCCGGATAAATCCGCTGTTTCAACAGCGCCATAAGAAAATAAGATAAAATATGATAATTTTACCGTCGCTTTTCACGACTTAGTCGACAGGAGCAGATACATTGCTACGTGCTGGCAGACACCATTACCCTGCATTCACATGTAAATATTCAGCGTCAGCTGGTTTATATCTCGGTTTTATGTGTAAGAACGGCCGACCCATCCAACCTGATTACTTGCTCTCCTTAAACTACGTCATCATTTGCCTATTTTCCATTTGCCCTGTCGCCCCGCAGTGAGTCATAATGGATGGGACATGACTTACAGCGGATGATACCTACGAGAGCATACATCATACTCAATGACGTTGTATCTTATGATGAATCTACTGTTTTGAAAAACTGTGATTCGATTAACAATTTTGCTCCACGGCTCAACATGCACGAGGCAGCTACTTTCTCTGTGTATTAAGACGAATGTCCAATATTACGCTTTATTTGGTACGTCAGCAACCTGATGGATCGCGCGGTGTACAAAGGTGGATACACAAGTAGAGGCTGAAAATCAATCTTTCTTACAAAACGCTCACGCTTATGATAACCATGCTCATAGATATATTGCCCTACAATAGAAATTAAGGTCTCCGGGAATGCTATAAATTACAAAACGTCGGTTATTCGGTTTGCCAGATATCAATTTATTTATCTCTGGGCAAGAGCTGAATGCCATATGCTCAACTAATAAATCAATTGAAGAGTGAAGCATGTAAAATAAATGTAAGGTGGTACCAGATATCTAAAATCTATGAACTATCACTATAAATAGCGTTTTAAGTTATCTGATACATTGCTACTGTTATGTTATATGAAGCACTAATGATGAAAAAGCATTGCTCTAGTAAAACCATCCCTATTTCTTCTAAAAAAAGAGGTAAAGGAGCAAACTGTTGCCGTGAGCGACATCTCCTATCGAGTCAAAAAACGTGGAGCTTCAGCGGCGGTGATTTAAGAGATTTCACGGGACACCAAATACGGGTAGCATTGTGAATCGTTTACCACGGCTTGAAATGATAACATAGAGTAGTCCTCTTACCTTTGCCTATGTTTTGTTTAAAATCCAATGAGGGAACCGTGTGTAGACTGCAGGTGGCTAGTGCAATCAGCAAGGCTGGGTACAGACATAACCCTCGCCGAGCGACACTAGCTGATCTGCAGAGCAGCTTTCTCAACATGACACCAGAATCCGCCTTTTTAAATGTATATTCTCTGCGACCATAACTGTCTTGTTACTCCATCATATCACCCACCACGGTGGCTACCATCGTGGGGGTATATCCACGACAACGCGATACACTTTAGGCATGCTTCTGGTGAGTGACTATCCGGGCTTGCTAAGTCTGCCGTGACATGCCCGTAAGCTGAGGAAGACTTCACCACAGACACACACACACCGACGTGTCGTGTATCACACGTTATTGATTGAATTTGGTAGGAACCCCAAGTGCTCAATCCGATCTAGCGGATAACACATGACCACAAGCTCCTCGCGCCCTTAACAGCTCCTACTTTTAGTCCTCTACCGCCTATTATTTCGCTCCTGCTTACACGTCGTCAGCGCACAAATTACCCGATCAACGTCACGACGGCACAACGAGCCCACGAAGTCGATCCTGGCGAGATCCTCGACTCGTCTCTTTTAAAAACACCTCCGATGTTATGGTATGCGGTGAGAAAAGTGAACGATTCTCACGTAGGTTCGTGACGGGCGACTCGGTGCACGGAGAGAACGAGCCAGGTAACCATGTGCACGTGTGTGTGTGTAATTATAATAAACAGCGGAAGTTACAGCAGTGGAATCCGGCCGACACGCGGCGAGACCGGCACGTTACAAATCTGGGGGCTCGCTCAACACTTCCTAGACAAGGGGAGGAATCAAACGTACGTGCCCGCCGCGTCCTGGGACTTCGCCTCCCTGTTCCCTACACGGCTTCGCTGATTCGCGTGCGGCAGAGGGATTCCGGGCACGGGGCCTCACCATACCCTCAAGGCCTGACCCTGGTGCTGCTGTGCATTCGCAAATATCCCAACGTGGCCCGGCGCGTGCCCACTGATGGCTCTCATTTGCCGGAGGATCAGCCCTGATAGAGTCCACACCGCGTGAATCCGCCTGGATACGGCTTTAAGGGGCAGGCTCAATGGGAAGGTGCCTGTGTCATTTCACCATCTCTCCTTCAGAGGTTTAACTGCCTAGGGGCGAATGCAGCTGCGTTGCTGCTCAACTTGTATGGTACGTACGTCTCGAACGGCAAGTGAACACAATGTCATGATAAACAGACAATGTTGAAACACCTCAAATGCCATTGCCCAAGCCCGGTGAAAGTGACAATTAGTATAAAGTCGAGCAGATCTGTGACGCAATTAGACCTACGAGTTGGCAGCCTCTCATCTACGACAAAGACAAATAAATCCTAGACACGAAAGCCTCGGGCATCGGAGTTGTTGATCAGTTGAGAATATTGATTCAGTTATAACTCCATGGAGATATTAAATGGGACATGGTGGTTAACAAATAACCATCTCCCCAGTCCCTTTCAAGACTGAAGTTGATACATAAATAAATAGAAATGCACCTAAAGGTACACAGAAGGGCCCAGTCGAAAAAATGTAACTCCCTTTTACCTGTTTACAACTCACTAATAGACATATCACTAAACAATCATTGCGTCGTCATAATGGTTGTTCCCATTTGTTGAATATAAT
>JAXGGS010188857.1:0-11701 GCA_035585475.1 Armandia brevis
TAGAAACGAGGTGCGTGATATTTAAGATGTCATCTGACGGACATTTAGCGCTTGCAATGAATGCAGCTACATATTGGTTTAGTGGCTGACAGGTGAATGTATGCTCGTGCGTTGCACGTTTTAGAGTTTTGAGGCACTTGTGCCAATAGTTCAGCCCAGGCTTAGCCGATTCGTCTTCAGTCCCAGTAAAACGAGCAGCGCTCCCTACTTCTCCTGCTGAATAATAAAACTGATTCGCTTTTAGTGCCCCCCCCCCCCCCGCGCATAGATACGCTGATTTGTTAGTTATTGTTCATCATTCGTTGAAATAGGCCTATTTACAGTTAACAAGTTGACGCACATGCACAATGTAACTCTGTTGTAGTTATGTTCAAATATACATTGTATTCCAGGTAATCGTCTATCACTTTTAATGTGGTATAATCTATAATGATCTAATTTATTATCAGGTTCAGATGACCTATCTACAGGGGCTCTCTCTGTTGCATATTACATGTATTCCGACGTAACTACTAAATATGTATTTGAATAATCAATAAAATATCAAATGTCCGCGTCTACTTGTGAAGGAATTCAAAGTAGATGGACATCGTACTAGAAAGGTGTGCGCCGAAACATTGATGGGGCTGTTTCAAAAATATCAATTACATTTAAGTTACAGAATTGAAGCGTTTGACAAGTTGCGCACAGCTTTACCATCTATGATAAACGCTTGGTGCCCGGCTGCGTCGTTGATTGTAGTTCAATGTCATTTGATATTACTACTAATAGATAAATGTCCCAAAACAAACCGCAATGTGGTAACTTTTAAATTGCCAGATGCTCTATTTTCCATCAATTCGATTTCATATAGCAATGTCGCTTTGCGAATGTGTAACGAAAATCTAATTGGTTCCCTGCTTAGGTATACGTGCACCCAGTCTGGTTTTCTATTATCTTTTAGTGAGATGTTATATACGGCTATATCAGCTGACTGCTACATCGAATAACTCTCCCGTCGCTCGCGTGCAAATATATACAATTTCACTTGGTTTATTTGATGAGTTGCTCATTTACATCTATCCAGCTTCTATACATGTGGATGTACAAATCACGCGTAATTGAAAAGCATCTCAGCGTCGTGCTGTGCATGATAATTCTTCTCTAATTTACCCGGGTAACAACATCCTGAAATCAATTAAGCATTAAGCATTTTATTATATACCGGAGATGACAATCTACAAATCCATTGAAGAAGACGACTGCCTGAAGGAAACTGACAAGAGCGTGTCCTTGGAAGAAGCCCTACTAATATTTGATTGTCACGAATCAGACCGCAGACCAGAGGAGGCACAGGTTGCAGACTATGAAAGTAGTAGTGCCCATGATTCTAATAGTTCCGATGAGTGCTCCGGCTTGTGTCAGGTGGAAGATGATAAAGTGGAGGCTGAGTGTGGTCTCAGTAGTAAAGTTAAAACCGAGCCTCGTTCCCCAGCTGAAGGTATACAGGAGTGGAAAAATTCAAATTCACCGTGGAATTTCGCTGATGAAAAGTTCTCAAAGCCGTCATCGATAATAATTTCAAATTTTCGACAGTCAGATGGGCAAGGCGATGCGGAATACATGTTCAACTATAGCCAAGTTAGGCCTTCTGTGCAAGGATTTAGGTCTACAACCGATGATTGGCGGCTTTATTTTTATAGTGGGGCACCCCTTTACAAGAACTGCCACTGCAGTTGCAAGGATATAGAACACCACAATAACATCATTGATCCTGGTGTTTCTGAGTTCTTAATGTCTGACTGTAAACTGACTGGAGGATCATTTTCACAAAAGGACAGCAATTTGTTTTGTAATTGTGATAAATGCCTACTTAAAGTTGACTCTAGGATGATGAAAACTCCACGAACAAAGTACTACTTTCTCAGAGAATCCGATTACGAGGGAAGACAGAATGAGTCGTCGTCTTTCCTCAAAGCTCTAAGACCACTGCGTCTTCCAGACAGACTGAAAAAACTCGATAGAAGCCACTTGTTTTTCCACGAAACTTCGTCAACATTCAATACGCCACTTAAGGTAAGAGACTCTACATTGACCTGTTCACACCTTAAGGTGTCTTATCAAACGTTGATTTTTTTCGGTGTTTTTTTGTAATCCTACGCAGACTGGTGGAATTCTATATACGTAACACGCACCTCGATATAGCGCGGTATTTGTAATTTCGAGGTAGTTTTAAATGTGTTTTCTCTATCACTTCTCCTGTTATTGTCATCGGCAGCCGATTAGCAGCAGGTCTCATAACGTTCGCACCCTCGTCTCGAGATTGATTCAGCCAAAATTAACTGTATCAGGTACAAAAGATTAGGGAGTGATAAACAAGGGACCCATCTCAGTTAGTATTGTATTTTCCATTTTACAAGGCCTCAATGAATAACACCATTGATTCTGTCAACAGCAAATCCATGCGGTTTCTTCACGCTGAGGAGCGCATTGTTTAGAAAAACCTCTTCTTGGTAAATAGTTCTCAGTGGGTGCGCGAGTTGCATTGTTTTACACGGTGATTGTTGGCGAGTGTTATTGGTGAAAAAGATCGAGCGATCAGCGTTTTTCCTCCCCTGATATTTGCCTATGTATATGTATGAGTTTTGTCATCTTAATTAGGCCGTGCCGATGTAAAACTCCGATTCCTCGATCATTATTCGCGACGCGTTTTTACGGCGGATTCCCCCGTGAGTAACATAAAAAGTATCCGCGCTAGTGATGAAATACTATTGATAATACCTGTAAAAACCTGTCACGGGAGTTTTTCCCTTCCCCCCTCCAACCCACACGAATCAATTCGTCATCCACCCCGCCAAAGCTAAGAATTGCGCTGATGGAGCCTAATTTTCAAATCATTTCTGTCATATAAGTGGAAGGAATCTTTTGTAGAGTGCTCCCCCCACTTCTCTCCGAGCAGCCCCTGTTTTTTGCCGGGCGCTAGAACATATCGATTCGCCGACAGGACTAGTCAAATTCATTTTACTTACAAATGATCTTCTTTGCGAGTGTTTTTCATCTTATTGGTTCGCACCGTGTCGTATCGGGTTTGTCGGAGCATGCATGGAAGAAAAATAAGTTCGACTCGATCAGGCGAACTTGTTATGTGTGTTTTGTTGGGCAGGTATCGAGAGGGTGGGTTCTAGCTGTGTCACCGGAGTGGCGCATATAGATCTAAGATGAGATGGTGACACTAAAAATGAGATAACATGCACACGGGCTCGTTTCTTCAACTTCTTATGGTGAGTTTTGATTGCGATTTCAACTAATTATCTTTAAGTGATTAAATGGTGCCATCGAAGAGCTAGATGATATTACTTTCGTTCCATTTTCCACTTCAAAGTGTCCGACTTGCATATCTTGTTGATACATGACATGCAATTTCGAAGTGTGAACGTTTTTGTATTGTTTTATTTTGTCTATAAAGGAGTACGGGAATGTCCTATAAAAAGTCATTTCCTGACTTAGATTTCCGCGCTCTTGCAGTGACAGCTCCGTAGTATCTTCTGCGTTACCAATTACTTTGGTCACTGATTTGCCCGTGAGCGCTTGTGGAGTAACGTCTAATGCTATCAACCTGGTTTGTTAGCTTAGCTGCCTCAATGCTAATTCTGATCCCTCTGTTGACATTCTATTTTCGGCTGTAATGTACTGCTCTCTCCTGTTCTACTCCTAGTCTATGACTTCGCTGCTGTAGGTAGGATTTCTATCTCAGTTGTTTTTCAGTAAATATTTTTGATTTCATCTTAAAATTAAGGCAAGGTAAAGGTCACTGTTTCGCCGATTTTTAGCGACAGAAACTTTTTCAATTCGGAAAAAAAATCCACCCGCTTAATGAATCAATATCATACATTAAACGCTTTTATGAGATTTTCTTGCTTCTTAATGAGATTTTAATCGAGTGATGTTTTCCTCGATGGAATTTCAGGCTGATTCTCCTGGCGAGCCGGAGAGAGAGGCCGAGGAGAGCGGCAGCCACGGTGACAGACACCGGCTGCCTTCACACGAGAACCGTCGCGAGAACGGAGAAGCCGAGAACCAGCCTGCTATACGCCCGTCAGCTACGTCCAACACGCGCGGTGACGTACAAGTACCGACGTCACATAAGCACACGACGTCAGGCCAGAGGAGGAGTGTAATTCGGGTGAGGAGACCTGGGGACGAAACTCAGCTTCTTCAGCATTCTGAAGGTGAGTTAGTTCAACTTAAACTCAGACTGATCAGAAGGCCATATAAATAAAATGTATCCATTTTTTATTTGACTTTCGCACATTTGCAAAGATAAAATACAAATAAACTGCAAGTAATTTTAAACTTTGGAGGCACATTTACTGGTAGTCTCAGCTTGGCATGTATGAATGACATATTGGAATACTGGACTTCTTTGTCTGATTTCAGTGTTGATTCAATCACTTATCGGTTCATAACTGATGTTACTCGGTCACTTAAATAACAATTTAATTACCGAGTATTACAAGTTATTGTCCCCGATCTTGTCCGAGTAAAAGCACATATGGCAAGATCACACTCACGTTTCTGTGTCACTAAACAGTGACATATTTCATGCAAATTAGCAAACATGTTAGATCACGCCGACCCTGTGCAGATGCGTGCTTTCATTGTATCTGTTTATGTTATCTGTTTAATTATTATCTACTCTGAATAACCATTGAAGATGATAGGATATCATCAGCCATTCTCATTTTCTGGTTGCACACACTTTCTAGCCTACCCTTTTTTTAGAGGACTGAGTTTATATAAAGTGATTGACTTCAGTTTAAGATCGTGTAAGACAAAGAGGCGGCGGCCGGCTATCTTTTAGTAAATTTTATATTCTCCCAGACTAAATTTCGGTGAGCGTTGTATGCACCGGGATGACGTGATATTGAGATGTAGCCGGTTCACATTTGGCCTGAAAGCCTTCACCTGTAAGAGGAATGCTCCTGTTGGCTGCGGTTAGCCTAAGGATAGCTCAGCGTTAGTTTGACAGGCGCTAGACAAGTATTATGCCACGGCTGGCATGTGCTCTGATGCTAATTAATGGTCCCTTCAAAGTGGGATTTGTTATGACAGCTCCTGTTTACAAATAAATCATCCCCAGTGTGGTCCGCTCGCCTTACGATATCTACGATTTAAATGTCTTCCAATCGTAGAAAAAACGCGCGACCCTGTAAACCTTGTGTTTTTAGAGTCAATGCATTTGTTAATGACTCCGACTGGAAAGAGTAAACTGCGAGCAGGCCAGTGCTGAGAACATGTTGCTCAACTCAGAGCTGAAACCCATTAATTTTTCTTCCTCCAAACCGACGCCAATCAAAATCGCCAGGTATTCAGTCGCGGGTGTGGGTTTTTTCCGCGTCGTTTTTACGCATTCAATCATTACGCGGAAGATTTATCGCTTATCTCATCAATAACTGTTGTAATTGTGTGATAAGTAAAGTTTAATTGTCAGCTTGGCACGGGCGCCGGATTTTAATGAACACACCCGATAGGGGATGAAAGCCAAGGAGGAGGAGGGGTCTACGGTTTCCCTCTCGTCCCTTTGCCGTCCACCACGGCCGTGTGTCGGTGTTTTTGCTGGTCGCTTACATACGGCCCTCGGACCGGCCAAGCACAACACCGTCAGGCGTCCCGAGTTTTTACCCGTCACACTCCGAGGTGGGGGAGACGAAACCGCATCCCCCCAGTTACGCGCGGGCCCTTGTCCCCCGGGCCAGCCCGAATTACCCTAAACGTTGGCAGACCCGCCCATAAATGCCCCCTGTTTATACAGCAGGAAGTTTCACGGAATGTTCTCACCAATTTTTGTTGGGTGTGTTTATCCATCACATTGACATCTGGAGGTTGGCGATCTATTCCTTATGCTGCAGCAAGATTTGGGAGGTATCCAAGAGATGTACGCTCTGGGATGCGAAATATCGTCCGCAATGTAAATTATACTTCGGAATTTGAGGCTGCTATATATGCAATCTATCGTTTCTATCTGAAAAAAAATCCATCTGCATCTATTTTTTTAACGAATTGAATGATCAGAAGTCTAAGATTATGATCAAATTGAAATGTGTCGATAAACCAAGCGGATTAATTTTATATCATCAACCATCGCTACCAAAACTGAAGAAATTCCTTGTTAACATTGAGAATCTACCAATTAATACACCCAACTGCACACATTAATATGGAAATTGAGACATTAATTAAGCGATTAGATATCCGAGGAGTAGTTTGCCTGTCTACCCCGGCGAACGCGGGTCGACATTAGGTTATTCCCGCCGCATTCACCCGCTGACAGGCATATTCTCCTCCCGCATCCTCATCCACTCTCCTCCCCTGCTCTCGGGAGATGTGCAAATGTAGACAATGCCGCCTTTGACAATGGGAGGAGCGAGGTCTGAGCCGTGTATTTTCCTGCTAGCCCCCTGCCACGAGTCGGGCACCGTCTCGGGGAGAAGGCAACAATGGGTAACTCGATATCGTAAGTGCTGGCGCAAGAATAAAGCCCAATTAAGGACTACTGTTACAAAAGCTTGTCATTTACTGAAATAGATAGCACTCATTGGTAGATAGAGGGCATAATGGATTCGGAGTTGAATTGTGAAAGAGATTGAAGGTTTGTGCGCGCGCGTTTATATGTTAACTTGGGTGTCCTGTCTTTATGCGCGTCTCCAGGCGGCGCCCTCAGCTCCAGATCGTCTCGAGAAAGGCTTTTATCAGCTTTTGTGTTGTATATATGTCGGCGGTTGGTTCTCATGGTCGCTTATTCCCAGAAGACTGTTGGCGATGTTTGACAGTGACACACGTACATCATATTAAAGACACAATTTTTATCGCTTGAATTAAACTTTGCACACCTAAATATAAACATAGTTAAATACGCACGTTCGATGTGCATTACATTCGGTCTAACAGATTCTCTAAACGTTTGGTCGACCTTCATTATGCTTTGTCTGTATGAGAAATACTTTATATAATATATTAAATCCTTTCAGAACAATAACCGCTGATTTGAATTAGCCATTCTTTATTTCTTGAAAGCACAGTCATTGGATCTTGCTCCTGAATGACCAATTATTAAAAGTGTTATGTTATCAAACAAGTATGAGCTTATGAGGCACCCACGTAACCAGTGATTACTTACATTTATAAATCAGTGTTCCTACTTCGAGACTGTTTATTTGGAACTGTAGTGGTGATTTCCTGGGTTGAAATCTCGCCTATGTAAATAATATTCCATCATAACATGTTTTTGCATGGTAATATCTGAACCATAGTCGCTTATTGCATCCCGACAGAATGCTCAGAATTTCATGTCATCCACTTATTGGTTTATTATTAACTGTGGTTTTGCGAAATATGAATGTGAAATGATACATTCTCTGATAATAAAATCATTCCGTACATTGGCATCAATTATATCGAAGTCTAATTGAAATAGTTGAAATGCTGAAAGTGGTCGCGCCTGAAAAACTTAGTCAAGCATACATACAGGGTACAAAAAAAACACATTATTTTCTCGATATGGTTCTCACATCCCACCGAGTAAGCAAAGATGTGTGACTCTCATCATAAAATGGTCTACAAGACACTGCTCGGTATGACGTAGGAGTGTTCGCACTTTCAAATTCACGTTTTACTCTAGGCTTGATTCCAAGAACCCATCGATTTGTCCTTTGTCTTTTAAAGAGTAACTAGATGTTAAGTGTGGATCAGGTTATAGGTGGGAATCAATTGATGTGTCTAAAACCACGTGCGCGCTCATGATTTTAGAGAGTGACAATCTAAATTAGACAACAACTTGTCTATTTTGGTGATTTTAAATGACTATGTAGGACATTGCCGCCTATAATCTCGAGTATTAAGTGGCCTGATCGACGTGAGGATGTTGCATTTTCTAAGGCATGTCTCAGCCTATTGATGCGCACCTCATTGTTCGCATCATCGACGTTAGAGTTGAGTTATTTCAGGGTAAATTCCGCATTCACGCGGCCACCTTCGCGTCCGTCCAACTTTCTGATGCTCATATCCACACAAATATTAGGATTCCACAACACGTTGTTAACCTGTTATATCTATTAATAAGCATTGTTTAGCATTGAGCCCAGGCACATAATTACAGGAGAGATGTTAAACTTTAATATACCTTGAGAATTGATCGCACAAACAATCGCTGTCGTGATGTTTGCCCACAAGAAATAATCTGAATATCATGCCCGCGTGGGATCGATGCCACCTAAAGTTGGTGCTACACTCGCCCGTTTAAGATCAATGATTTGTTTGCGACGTGATTCCATCAGCTCTTTACTCCGTACGCCGGGCTCGAGCGGTTCATCCCCCGAAACAATATGTTCAATGATTTCTGGCTCGCCATCAATACTGCGTATCAGTAAATGTGGTTTTTCGCTGACGCCTCCCCCCATGTGATCCCTTCCCCGAGGTGCGCGTCGCCCGTGTCCCGGCTGTGTGGTCCTTACAAGGGCACGCCACGTTTTTACGGCGTGCGTTTTTCCGAATATTTGTCGCCGGTGTTTGCCAGGTAAATACGCGTATGGATCGGATGGAGTGTCTTTTTCACTCGGTTATCGGTCGGGGCAGTGCATCAAGTGTGCCACTAACCGAAACACCGACCGCAGTCGATACCCGGTCGTTTATCATCGCAGCTCACCGGGGTATGATCGCCCGAGCGCCGGGGAGAGCCCGAGAGAGAACCCGGGCTGGTCACCAGTATTACCTGCCTCGCCCCCGCCGCAGTAATCAAACTCGTTGTTTGACCACTCATAAATGTGTTCGACGGGGTCAATGAAAGCCATTACGCCTCTTTGCCTGGAACAAATCAACTGTGTAACAGATCAGGCGCGCTGAGGAAAAGACAAGCAGCGTTCCTGTACCCGCGCGTGGTTGTTTAAACAAAAGCAAATCAAAGTCGTTTAGTCCATATGTGGGCAAGCGGTAATAGAAGAATTTAGACACGTCAAACATCGATAATTCGATAAAACAGCAAACACGACATTATTTAGTTTGGTGATTTGGTTACAGCGGTTTAAAGATAGCGTCTCGGATCAGGGCCCGTTAATACCTTGATCCGTGTGATAATCCATCTATGATCCATCTGTTTGTTTTTACTGGATTTACATCATTCTGTCAGCGCTTTCGTATAGAGTAGAATCTAACATGAGAAGGCGGGTAATCGTGCGTATATCAAGTAGAAACAGAGCCTTTAGTTTAACTGACATTGAAGACTTCATGAACGCCCTACTCGAATGCCCTTCAGTGCGCCATCGATACCGCCAAGGTCAAGCACACAATGCTTCACCGACGTCGATTATTGCGTCTTGTAGCAATGCTCAGTCAGCCGCCACCAACCGCTATCATATTTCTTTGTTTAGATTATTGTTTTTATAAAGTGACAACTCCCCTCCTATCGTTAAGCAGGTAATCTATCGATGTACCGAGAGTCTGCTCTCGACAGTCTCCGCGCCAGCCCATTTAATAATCTCTTACTGAATTCAGTCTGATTTTGCATGAATGAATCGCGAGCAAATTGGATACAATGGGAAGTTTTTGAGCTTTAAATTCGCAGTTGCTCGCGCTCAACTGGTTTGTAAACAGTCAAAAAACGCGAATTAATCTATTCCATTGCACTTGAACTTAAATATGCCGCAGTACTATATTGATTAGCGCTACCTTGTTCATTTGAATAACGCTGTCAGACATTAAACATTTTTTAAGTTGTATTTTTTTTCTTCGCAGAATTATTTGAGGACCTGAGTCAAATGCAGGAGACTTGGCTTGCCGAAGGTTTGTACTAGATCATTCATTTCATGCATAAACTAACAGCTATTTGCAAGTTATTTTGCACAGAAATTCACGTGGCATGGACGAGTCTGAAGCAGTTCTAAAGCAGGGCTCCTTCAATTGACTTTTGCAACAAGTTAAGCTCGGTTGCTGAGTGACTCGTAATTGGTCTCTATTGGTTACCCCACAGTGGCTCTTTAATCCGTAGACACCACACACAAACATCCGATATTTTCTATCATTTATTAAATGATTTACCGCTTGTTGACTGCTCTTGTAATTGTCGCCACTCAATCGCGACCCCTGCGACAGCACAGCGGCGATGCCTCAGGGAAAATCACTGGATTCAGCGGCAAAATCACAGCAACACGTCTTTATGCCTGCTTAAGCCGCCAGAAAACCGGGCCGCTGCCTGTGAAAACGAGTCAAATGTTTCTCTTATTTGCTAATTACAAATTTATTGCCCTTCACATCAATCCTATTCAGGGTAACACGCCACTCTTGTCATATTCGCCTCTTGCTCCATCCCGCGCCGACATCGGGGCCCTTGACTCTCGTCTTGCTGATCGCAATAATCCGCAGCCTCGGCATTGTCACTCCATTGACCCGGGGTCACAATGGATGACCATCATGTCAATGGGTCGCCACTCGGTATTTGTGCAGTTATTGTCATCTTTATTTGCCGTGATTCATAATCAATATCGTCAATAGCCGCGGCGCAGTGACCAGTCATTTTCTGAGGGCTTATGGCATGATGGATCACTGCTCTCCTCAGCTTTTGTTGTCGCCAATTGTAATATTAGACATAATAAATATGGTAGACACCTAGCCTTTGATTTATCACTTTTTGATTGCCAATAAGCAGTAAGTGGCATGTCGTTGATTATGCATGTGGCCGCCCCTCGGTGCTATTGTCTCCCGCCCCTGAAGCTGGACACGGCCGACAAATTGAGTTTGTCCACACCAACTCGGCCGCCTCTTTATTGTTTTACGGCGGGATTCTGCCTGACTGGGAATTTTTGGTGAAAACACATCGCGGGTAATGGAATATGGATGAGTGCGGCGTGGAGAAATCAGCGCCGGGGTACTGCCGAGTTATTATGTTGTCCCCTGCACCCGGGGAGTACTCGACAAGACATGGGAGGGTGAGGGGAGGAGAAGGGGGGGGGGGGGTGAATGCTCTTCTCTTGTCAAGATTATTAGCATCATAATAGGCGGGGAATAAAGAACCAATAAACACACTCACTGGTCATTATTGTCCGGGGAAGATCACCACGTGGATTGTCAAATCAATGCCCGGGTGCTTGATTTCTGTAATTTAGTGGCGCGCACGGTTTTACATGCGTGTGACTGGCAGTCATGTCACTTTCAGGATCTGTCAAGATCGGGTTTCAGGCTCCTGTCCGGCTCCCTCGTCATCGTCTGATCAATTATAGACAGGTGCGTATGTTAGATTGTCATCTTACCTGTTCCCGGTGACAATACTACAAGTTTATTGCCTGTTATCTTTCCGTGTTTAAAGTGCTGCGTTCTGACCTGAATGGAGGCCTTGTTTTTGTGTGGCTGGCTGTCGGTCCTTCTCATCAAGTGATGTTAAACCTGTTGGTTTGATTTAGGCCAGTCCATTGCGCAGGTGATCAGGGGGGTGCCGGGAGTCCTGGAAGTTTGATTTGTCCGGGAATCAAGCTGGCGCGAATCATGTAAAGTGATCGAGAGGGAGAATCTAGACCACATGTGTGTGAGGAACACACGCGATCTCTCCCCCAAGACGGCTACAGCTCGCCTCGATTTATTCTCCAAACATCTTGCTTCCATCACACGAGGAGCGGCGTGCTGCTAATGGCGGAGCGGGGGCTTTAAATCTGGCGACAACCGCCAGCATCGTGGCGAC